>CAMPDV010000938.1:0-168808 GCA_946699065.1 Loxodes magnus
GTTTCAAATATTTTTAACAAGCTATGAAGGTTTTATAAAGGTATCATATAAGTTCCAGTGCTACTGCAGGAGTTATATTTTCAGCTTAGTTTCTCTTAAATTGTATATTAGGGTTTTAAAAGTCTTATTTCTACTATTCGATTGCTAGAAAATTTTATACTTTAATATTGCGGATTTTAATAGAAAAGTTAGACTCATTTTCTTCATGACCTAAAGAACATGTTATACAATAGAAAGAATGAGATAGATTTAGTAAGATTGAGTGAATTTACACTAGCAAACTATAGATAATTTCAGTTTTTTGTACTTTTTGGAAATAATCAGCCAGAGTACGTTTCTATAGGTTTATGAAAGATTATTTATATACATAGCTCTATCTCAATACCTATAATGGTTAGTCTGAGTATTAATAGACTCATTATTTCAAAGTATACAAAAGTTAATTACTTCTCTATTGGTGGTCTAAATGAAGACTATCCTTCGAGATTATCTTACTTATGTTCTTTCAACTTCGCACGAATGTATGATTACTCTGTAAGACTAAAAACTTAAGATTATATTTACTAATTGTGGTCGAAAAAATTATAAGGATCACTTCGAAAATTGATATACCTCTTGTTACGTTTTCTAACATACTAATTCAGCTAACATAAACCGAGATAATTTTATATATCCTCTGTCCTCTATAATAAAACCTAGCTTTTATATCCTAATAGGCCTCTATCTAAAACAAGTGAAAAAAGGGTTTTTAGTATTTTCTTTATTTCTATTATGAATAAGATTCGTTGAATACCCTTTTCTCCAGATGCTAGTTAAAAAATCGCAGTGTTTTGTTATAATATATATCTACCTTAGTTATTTCTAAAGCTTTAATTTCTCTTTTTAGATACCAAAGTTTAGTAAAATGACAAAAGGAGAACTAAAGCTTATATCTAATTTTCATTTTTCTTGATAGGATTATTTTAGATAACCAATTATTTCTTTAGAGTTTTACTGACAGAATGTTGAAACACAATCCCTAATACTAATTTAAAAAAGAAATCTTTCTAACTATAGAAATGACTAAAGAGTGTTAGATTGAATTATAGACTGGTCGTACTTATAAAGCTATCCTTAAAATATAAGATAAGAATTCTTATGGATACTATTGAATATCTATCTAACTGAAGATCAGACTTCCCTTCATATAATAATAAGATAAGAGAGTTCAATACTTTGAGTATTGGTACATAATTACTCTACTTATAGATATATTCCATACTAATTTATGCTAAGTATAAGAGTTTCATGCAAATTCATAATCAACCTCTAGTTAATTCTTCCTACTACTTTTCTTTTTTTTCTTCTATATTAGTTCAAAGTTGTGCTCTCATATTTCCCTCTCTCTCTTTTTGTTTTCATTTTTACTTCCCTTCATATTAAAACCATTAAGAAAGAGATAAGATATGCATAATATAGGCAGTTTGTAGTTAATTTGTGATGTTTATAAAATATTGTGGAAGTTGGGTATCTTCTTCCTTTTCTTTGACATACTAAGAATGAACAAAATTTTGGTAGAAAATTGCTATTTGATTATTAGTATAGATCCAATCTACTTTTTTGCTTGGATAACCTTTTTGATTCGTTTTTTATCAACTAGACACTTAATTTTTTAAGATGAAACACTTTAAGGAGGATCTAATAAAACATCGAAATTCTAAATTAGATTAGCATTTTCAACTGATAGTTCTCAATGGAGGATGTATTTCCATCATACCAACTAGTAAGAAATGCAATATCCAGAGACCTAAGAGCTGTGATATTACGAATGATAGGCAAAAACCAATTCATCTACATATGTAAATTATCGATGATAAGTCTATCTGAAATTGGTAAAAACTAGTTACAAGTTAGTCGAAAAAATTTGATATGTAGTATATGAAAAGAAGTATATAAATACCTTTGAAATACAAGTAACATTCATAAACTTATGTGATATAAAAAGAAAACACTTAATATCTAAACAACCATATTAAGTTGAAATTTTAGATATTATTTATATATGTAAAGCAATCATATGATGGAGATATAACTTATAATGATAAGTAAGACAAAGGGATAAGATATAATATGCTTTAGAGTACTGAACATTTTGATAATTGATGAACATTATGATAAGTAAAAATCTAAAGAGAGTTGGGTAATAGTAAATGAAAGTATAACTTGATTAATATTAATAACCTTACACTTCACCTTTGTTTATAATATATGAAGTAGTAAATCTCAATTAAATAAGCTTAGTATGGATTTTATTAGGTATAATTTCTAAAGCTTAAAAGGCTTTTATTATTGAGGAGTTAATATTTTCTTTAAAGAATCTCAACTCCATATATTAAAAATAGAGTTATATCTAAATAATATTTTAACTGTTTCATGACTGAAATGGTATAAACATATGGCTTTTAATTTTAAGAATAGATTAAAATATATTTGAGATATTATTTATTTATTTTATATTGTAATTACTTTCTAAACAGTTTAAAAGAGTTATATAGTTACATCTCACAAATCCTAAACTTTCTCTCCCATTTTTAGATCATTGCTTGACTCACTTTCTTCATAAAGCTTTATCACCTTATAAAGTCTTTTTTTTATAGCTGCGCTTTCTTTAAAATGCTAGTCTTTCTTCTTATTGCTTTTTTTTAATAATTTTTAAGAAAATGCTTACTTTTATATAAAATTTTTATCTAGTTCTTGGTTTTCTCGGCCCGTTGTTTTGATATTTTAGTTTAGATTCAATTCAATATTTTATAACTCTAAATTTTAATCTTTTTGTTCTTCTTCTTATTTAGAATTATTTTATTTTGACGTATTTTCTTCCTTAACTGTAATATTCATAAAATTGTCTTCTTAATTCTATTCTTCTTCACTTTTTGACTCTTCATTCTTTTATTCTTCTTTTAAGTTTTTTTTTATTTACAAGATAAACTAATTATTTTAGTTTTCAAAGGTCTTCTATAAGTTTTCTTTAAATTAACTTAAGTAACTAAGATCTTGTATTATTTGATTCAATCAATCGGTTCTCTTCTTATACTCTGGATTATTTTCTTGCTTATAGCTTGCTCTTAGATTTTTTGTCACTAAAATAAAAAATTACTATTTTCAGTTATTTTCTCTTCTTTTTTCATTTTCTCACTTTCTTACTAATCCTAATTTTTTTTACCACAACTTGTTTTTTTCATTATACATATATATTTTAACGAATAAACTATAAATATTAATATAATTATGATGATCATCAGTATTCCTGATTCAAATAATGCCTTATCTGCTACTGAGTTATTTTAAGCGCATCTTTAAAAATTAGAAAAATAGCATTTTTTATCTTTCAAAGTCATTGCAAATTTGCAGTCTTGATACTCTTAAAGGCAATCATTATTGTTAAAGTTTGAATCGCAATAATTATCTCCAATATTTTATATATTAAAATCTTTATTTAATTTTGAACAATTGCTTATTCTTTCTACTGAGGATGCAACACAATCATCTCCATCGTAATCACATTCAGGTATATTACATTGTTCATCACACACTCAGTCTCCAATTTAATGCCAATAGCATTCTTTTATTTCACAAAGCTTAATTTTTTCTATCTCTTTTTCGCAATCTTTCATATCATTTTTCGAATCGTATTTACAAAAATGATTAGCACAAATCTTATCACAAACTCCATCACCTATCCATTCTAATTAACATCCAATTTTGGAACAATATGAACAATCTCCCATATCATATAAGCATTCAGGAATATTACATTGTTCGTCACATTATCCATCTTTTAATCAGTAAAACTTTGCAACCATTTGATACACACAAATCTTTATTAAAATCTAATTATTTAGCTCTTTATGGACAATCACCTCCATCATACTCGCACTCAGGAACATTACAGGAGTCATCACAATAGCCATCTTACACATATTAAACATAGCAATCTTTGCTGCATATATAATTATCACAATCAGGTCAATCATATAGACAATCAATATTCAAACATTCGACATTACAAATTCCATTATTCCTCAGATTTTTACTGCAAGTGCATTTATCTTCTTTACTTGGGGAGCAATCATACCCGTCATAATTACAATCTTTATTATAGCAATCATAATCACATATACCATCCATATTCCATTTTTTACAGGGATCTTTACATGATTAATTTTGATGTTGAATTAGTTAATTTTAGCAGTCATTTTAATCATATTCACAATCTTTAACATAGCAAAAATAATCACATTAATCATTACCTATCTTGATTCTATTACATCCAGCTGAACATTCACAATCTCCTGAATCTCAGTTGCATTGTTCTTAGTTGCATTCTTAATTGCAAATCCCATTTCCAATTTCTGTGTAAATACAACCTTGTGAGCATAAGCATTTTTAATTATCATATAAACAATTATAATTATCACATTCTTAATTGCATATATCATTTTTAAGCATTTATTAATTACATTTAGGTGCGCAGTTACACTGATAGTTATCATATTAGCAACTTATCGAATTACATTCTTAATCACATTTCTTATTATTAAGTTTTTCTTCGCTACATGGACATACGCAATCATTCTAATCGAATTAACATTCAGTTACATTACAGCTATAATCACATACTTAATCTCCTATTCAAGTTGCAGAACATCCTTCATTACACTCGCAATCTCCACCATCATAAGCACATATATCTATATTGCATTAAGTATCGCAAAATCCATCACCATTTCATTATTGATTACAATAATTAGAGCATTCACAGGCAAATCCATCAAGCAAACATTCATTAGAATAGCATTCACTGTCACATTCTTAATTGTATATTAATTATAAACTACAATCTTTAGGACAGATACAATCATTATAATCATATTTGCATTGTTCATTAAAGCATTCTAAATTGCATTCTCCATTTTTTAAAAATCCTTTATAACAACCCTGTGCACATTCACAATCTTTCCAATCCTATTTACATCTTTAGTTATAACAATCTTAGTCGCAATTTCCATCGTCTTCTTTTGAATTGCACTCTTTTGGGCATTAGCAGTCGTTTTAATCGTAATTACATTATTTTATATTGCAGGCTATGTCACATTCTCCATCCTCTAATCATTTTATAGGGCATTCAGAAGAGCAAAAGCAGTCTCCTTAATCTCAGTTGTAATTCTCAAAGTTACATTCTAAATCGCAAGATTAATCTCCAATTTTAGTTAAGTCGCAGGCTTAAATATTGATGCATTCATAAGCATCATAAAAGCATTATGTAACATTGCAATCAAGATCACATTTTCCATTTTTAAGTTTATTTAGCTAGCATCCTTCTATATAACAGTCAAAAGCTGCAAATGAACAATCCAATTAATCAAAATAGCATGCTTCTACATAGCAATTAAAATCACAAAAGCCGTCACCAATTCATGAATTTAGACAACCTTAATTGCATTCATCTTATAAGTTCCTCACAAGCAACAACTCTTTTTCTAAACCTTTACTTTATTAGTAATTGTATGAAAAGCAATCATCTTCAAATTAATTTCAGCAAGTATAATACTCTCTTGGAAAAATGTCTTTAGCTCCTAGCATAAATATTGAAAAAAATAGCATGAGCTAGCAGAGCAAAAGGTATAACCTTTTGAAAAAGCAGATGTATTTAATTCGTAATCTTTAGAGGCTTCTTGTAGAAGTTAAAGAATAAGTATCTATCTAATAAATACTATACTAAAAGAGAAAAAAAAACCGAAAATAATTAGTATTGGTATTCCAGCTGAGTATATCATAATTGTAAATATGATAGCCATCATGAACGAGCTTTGCTCAACTACATTAAATTCAGGTCTTGTTATGACATAGTAATGAAGTTAATTTTTTTATTGCCTTTTATCATATCAATCAAAAAATTTCTTAAAAATTATCTTTTCAAAGGTAGGCCAAAAAATAGCTATGAATATACTTGTAGTAATCCCTCTTCCAATTTCTACATACCAGTCTCTTGTAAAGTCTCCGTGTGATTTCGTACTTGAAACAAAAATAGTAAAAGTTTAATTGAAAAACTGGAATAAAAACATCTTAAATCCGATACTAAGATCCGCTTCAACTTTATCTTGCTTTCTTTATCAATTATTTAGTCTTTTTAAAGTTCGTACTATGAATCTATTGAAAAAAGTAACAACAACTCCTACTCCTATTAAAATGGCTCAATATTTAATCAGTTCATTTTTATAATCTTAACAAATTTCTGCTTTTGTACTATCTTCATAAAATAAATCTACATTATTCATTTAGCCACACCAGCAATAATATCCCAAAGTATTTTATCTGCCTTAGTAAATCTAAGGTCCTTTTTCCTTTTCGAGATCCTGAAGCTTTTAATTTGTATTATAGAATAATTTTTCATTTACTCTTTTATAATACTATTCACATTAAAAGTCCGTAGGCAAATCATTGCTTTTGGCTTAATCTATTCCTCAAACGATAATTATTGTTATAGCAATTATAGCAGATGAAATTAAAGTAACAGCTCAAGAGTACAGTTTTCCTTTTCAATATGATACTTCGAGATTTTCCCAAATGATAACTGAAGGATCTTTTGCTTCTTCAATGCATAGAGGATATTTTTCATCTCATTTAAGCTTTCAGGACTAAAACCAAGTGAAAAATTTTGTTTTTCTATAATCTTTTACACATTTTATTTTATCCTATTTATTTTTAAAAACGACGAATACTTTGACGATATCTTCAATTTTCTCCTTATTTTTCTTTTTAATCGCTAGATTTTCAATTTTATTTTTAATTTCCATTTTGAGTTCATTTAGTAACTTTTCATCTCTCTTTTTAAAATTAAGTTTAAGGATGTCCAAAAATCTTTTTAAGAAAGCATTTAATTTACTTCTTTTTAGATCATCAAGCTGTTTTATTTCATCTTCGATATCTGCCAACTTATCAGAATATTATAAAAGATTGTGTTTTAGCGTTTCCTATTACTACTTCATGCACTTCTCCATATCTACTTTAGAAAAAATCTTTTATTTATTATTCATCTATTCCTTACTTTGGTAGCCCTCTTATCTAAATCGCGTAGTCACAGATACTTTCTTCATCCTTACTTATGATTTAATTAGTTCTTTTTCTATAAGCAATTAGAAAAATTAGAAAAACTAAGCTTTGGAAAAAATCTATAAGACCAATTTAAAGATTTCGTTTTCTAGTTCTGTCCAAAATATCATCTTCATAAGATTTCTATTGCTGATCTCTATCAAGAGATTTAAGTACGTTTTCGATATCTATATCATGATTTTTGTACCATTAGTATTAATATTTGTCCTTATCAGCATTGTTCTTTATTTCTTTCGTTTAATTAAAGACCCAAAAATATTCAATACTATTCCCAGTATCTAAGTTCCCTATATTATAGCTTTCGAGGATTCCACTTGTTGTTTTGCTAAAGAAGCTTCCTTTATAATTGATTCAAATCTTTGGTATACTTAAAAGACTTATAACGAAAAAGGTTAAAACAAGAAAGCGAGCTCAATCGAAATAAAGCTAAATTCCTACACCATGTTCTTTAAATTCGCTTCCTTTTGCTCTTTGTCAAAAGCAGAATCTCTTTTCTTTCTCTTGATTTTACTTATTTTAAACTTTCTAGTTCTTATTTTCTTCAGCTATAGTTTTTTTGGTTTGGTTTTCCTTATTTAGTTACTAAAGTTTCATCTCTTCTTGAGTTGGTGCCTTCTCTACCTTAGAGCTTTCCATATTATTTAGTTAAGAAAAAAAATTTGAATTTAAATAAAAAAATGGAGGATTCTAAAGTTATTCAAAGGCTTATCTTTTGATTAGTTACTACTAATAACATCTAATTTTCTTCTCCATCCTCACTAGTCCATTTAAACAACGATGAGTGGTTCAATATGCATAAAAATAAACTATCATTGTCCATATTTCGTGAGTGGAAATTGTTAACTGTCAAGTTTTATAAACGCATATTGCTAAAGGGTTAGATGGCGGCAAATTGATTAGATGGCGGCAAACTAAATTTAAAGTATAAGGGAGAAAGATTAACTAAAAGAAGAATATAAAAAGGTAATTGAAACATTTTTTCTTAGTTAGAAGTTGGGAAATTTAAGATCTTTTCTTTGCTAGTGTATAAACTGAGAATCAATATTTAGACATAATCTTTAAATTAGTAAGCAGAAGCTTAGTGAATTACTTCATTTCTACCAAAAATACGGAATAGGAAAATATTCTAGCGCAACAAAACTTCTTTTCTTCATCTTCTAAGGTTCATACGATAAAAAATTGACTGATGGAAAGATTTAATTTAAGTATAGTACAAAAATTAAGGTTTTGATAAGAAGCAAGATTTATCAAAAGCTGGAGTGAAATAAGAGATCGAGTATAGCTTGAAAGAATTATTTACAATCCATTTGTGTCAGAACTAGCAAGCGTTAGCAAAAGTACTTTAGTTAATAATCAAGAAAATATTTTCAAGAACAGCGAAAAAAATAGTATGATAACCTGCGTTCTTTAGTTTAACGATGAGAATATAACTTCATATTAATTATCTCTTTCAAAATAAAACTTAAATCTAAATCATAAACTTTAAAGTATATACATCAATATTATCTATGGGCTCATATATATATTTCATATGATATAAAAGTAGATTTAATTGATTAGTTAATTAAATAAAATAAAATATGAAGACTAAGAAAAAGAGATTGTTATAGCCTTTTCTCTCTAAATGAGAAAAATGGTTATAAGAGTATTAGAACTTGATAGCTAAAAGACTTAAAAAAGATCTTCTTTTATTTCTCCTAAAATAAGAAAAGTTACTTACGTTTTTTATGCAAGCTTGTCTTTCCTAATCAATTTAGCGATCTCTTGCTATTAAGTTTCAAAAGTACCTTATTGGAACTTTAAACACTGATATTTATTCATTAAAAAGGCAGTTTTCCATCACTGCTTAACTAAATGAAAAACTTTCTCGCGTAAAATTATCCATAATTTTACTTGTTGGCTAGGAAATCTACGCTTCCACTCATAAAGCTCGGTTTTAGAACATAGTGCTTTCATAACAAAAGCAAGTGTAAAAAATTACCGGGTAAATTCTTATAGAGCTCATGTTTACTTTTCAATTTAGCTTTAAAAAGAATCGTAGCTTTCTTCAATCAATCTCTTGATCGGCCTCTTGCTTGCTGTTCCTAGCAATTTAAATTTCAAGCATTTTTAAATATATATCTATGTTGCAAACTTGTAATATTGGACCTAACACCTAATATTTACTTCCTATAGAAACTGAATCTCCTCGCTTGCTATGTTTATCCAGCTTTCTTCGACTCTATTTTAATTCTTATTAGATCGCATTCCTTGATTTTCAAAACTAAAAATGTTCTAATCTTAGATATTCCAAAGAAACAGTTTGATTATCCAATAGCACTTTATTCTAATTTTGATCCAAATCAGAAAAGCTTTAAATTTCCTCAATCTATATGCAAAAATTGACCTCATCAATTTCCTAACTATCAATATTTTCTTGTCCAAACAATTTCCATCATGATCAAAAATTTAATTTATAAGCTACTAATAAAAAATAACCATAATTAAGAAATTAATTATAAGCCTCGAAGTCTTATACAGTTATAATGCTTAATTCAAAAATAGTTATTATTAAGCTATTTCCTTTTTAGTTCTATTTGATATAATTATTTTCATCATTAGATCTATATAAGTTTTGTGATAATTATTAGAGCTTTTTTAACTCATTTTTAGATGGTATATTTCTTAAGCTTATGTAGCGTTTTGGTTTTCTATACGAAAGCGTGAGATAAATATACTGTCTAGTATGATTGAAAAAGAAGCTTAATTTTTGAGTTATCGTTTTGATATTCTTCAAGCTAAATTTTAGAGTGCTATCTATAATAATTTTATCTTTGTATTCCTATATCTTAATTTTAGTCCTATATCTATTTTTCTTTCTTTAGTCTTCAAAAAGGTTCCTTAATATCTAGTATAAGATAAACCTATAAATGAAAGAAAAGCCCTTAAGTCCTTTTATTGTCTTCGCCTATAATTCTACTCTGAAGTATTTTCAGTCTGTATCTTAGTTTCCCTCTAGTAGCTTTTCCAGTCAATTTATATGATATAAGCTGCTTTATCTTCTTCAAGATAGATCAAGATATAGTTACTTATGCGAATCTGAAGATCAGACAAAGAGAATTAATTTCCATTCTAATCCATAAAATTGCAAAGCTTGGTTTAGTCTGAGCATTATCGTACTAGAGGCTTAGAATAAGAGAGAGATAAATCGAGATATGATAGAATAGTAAATCCTTTGAAAGATATTTGATTTAATATTAGGATCTTCTAACACCAAATTTAAATCAGCTATACCTTTCATAGCTAATTCAGCATCTATAAGATACTTAGAATATAACCACCTTTTTAAGAGTATCAGTAGAAGATTGAACCTAGATAAACTAAAACTTTTTGGTAGTTATGTAATATTAACCGTTCTAGTAAGAAAAGAGAACAAAAAACACTGAAGATATCGCCTGCCGTTTAAATAAGATATATATCAAGGTGAGAAGAGTATAACTCAGAAGCTTGTTTAACTTAATGGCAATAATTAAGATAAAAGAACTCAAGGGTAAAAGGAAAACAACGATATACAAGAGTGCTAAATATATAAGCTTAAGAGATATTTGATCATGACTTTATTATCAGTTTTTGTCATCGTTTTGTTTTTAAAAGTCTCTCTTTCCAAAAAATAAATCTCCCAAAAAAATCCTTAAATATAGTTAAAAAGGAAATTTCATTAAAATAGGTTAAGTTTATACATCAGGAAAATCAGTCTAAGCTATACATTCATCATAAGTATAAATTCTGATTTTCGAGTTATAAAGTTAATTATTCGCCAACTTTCTATCGTTAAATTTTTCTTAGGTATGTTTCAATCTGTCATGGTTTTATAACAAACCTGAATAAAATTAAGGGTAAAAGCTTGCTGGTGTTTATTTTGACTAAGGTAAAGATACAAAAGGAACATAATATTAAAGCAAATGCTGATTGATCTTGTAGTATATTACTTAAAAATTAGTAGAATCAGAATAGAAAATCACAACAATAAGCGTTGGCTAGTAATGAATAACTAAGGTTGGCTATTTTTATAGACTCAATGTTAAATTAAAGCTTTCAAAAATAAAAATTACAACAAAGTCAGGGATCAAAAGTAAATAAAAATGTAGAATGCTAAGAAAATGTATATATCTCTTATAAATATAACAATGAAAGATATTAGTAAATATGAGAAGTATCAATTATATTTCTCTTGATTTTATCATTTCATTTAGTAATTATTTAAGAATAGACGCTTTTCAAATATCAAATTAAGGTAGATAAAAAGGAAAAAATTCGAAGATAGAAATGATGAGTTAAGTACTAAAGTACTTAATTAATTTAAATAGATTGGTATATAGTTGTGTGAAGATGATGGAATCTAGTTAAATAGATTAAATAAAATTCTTAAAAGAGAAGAATTATTTTAAAGATAGTAAGTGATTATTAAAGTCGCTAAATAATTTAAAGTCATAATAGAAGATAATATTTAGATATTAGTATACTTTTGATTATATCCTATGCTTTAATAAAAAAGAACTAAAAGGAACATTAAGAAAATGTGTATTTTGTTTGTTCATGGTATCAGATAAATGCAAAAGTAGTTTCTAAAATTCCTTAGTTTATTTATAAAGCTCAGTGTTTTAAGTAACTTAAACAAAAACTACTGAAAGTTCCAACTTTTTATATCCTAGAAAAGCTAACTTAAAGAAGATATGTTTAAATCTGAATTTCTTTAATCCTCTAATCTCATTAATAAGCAGTCTCATAAAGTAAATATTCTCTACTTGTATTAATTTTTATGAAAACGAGGAAAAAAATTGGTTATTTTAACTTTTTTTGCCTTTGTCCCCTCATGAATTTTTTCATATTCCCAACCAAATTTAATTTGATGATTATCTAGACTAAATTTTGGCAAATAAGAGTTAATAATCACGAAGTTAAATTGATTATACTTGAGGTATAGCCATTAATAGCAGCTATGTATGCTCATACTTCTTCTCATTCTATTAATCAGTTAAGATTATACTTATATTTACCAATTTTAGAAACTATCTATTAGTTAATAAGTCAGCTCTGAGCTTGTCCAATCTGTCTTTCTAAACATATTTATTAGTAACAGTCTTTAGAAAATAGATAGGGAGTGTTTATTTAGTCTAAAGAAAGAAATAATTTCAAGTCTTTTTAGTGGAATTTGATTAAAGCATATTTCCAAAAATTATTAGCTGATCAAGATGTTTAAGTTATACTAGGAGGAAAGAAGAGTCAGAAAGGGAAAATTAATCCTCCAATCGTAGAAGAATATTAAAGCTCATGGCTCAAAAAAAAGAAAACAAGTAAGGGTAGGAAGCAAATTTTATGGCCCTTGAAATCAATTTAAGTTTAAACTATTGCTTTTCAAATGCTTCTGGACAAACAAGTAGTGCTATTTCTCTTTCATGGTAATAGCACTAAATATCATAAGCCACAATCTTCTTAATAACTAAAAATCATGGTAAGAGTTGTATTTTTCAAGCAAGCTATGCTTTATATAGGATACACATAACATCTCAGCATTCTAGAGCAAGGTTATTATATTACTTAACTTCACAAGGATAGATATTTTACCAACTAATAGAGAAATAAATGGATTCTAAGTCAAACGGAAATAATCCCTTTTTCAACAAATTCTAAATCATAAATTGAGTCTTAAACAGTAAGACTCGAAATTATCAATGGATCTAAAAATTAATTAAAACTTACTTAGACAAAAGACCAAAATTTCAATAATATACGATAGTTTCAACCTGTGATTGAAGCTATATAACAAAAGAAAGGAGTTTGATTAAGTAAGGTAAGTAAATAGAGTGATGTATGAATATTAAATGAGAAGATTAGGTAAAAAGAAAGAGAAATAAGTTTTACTTATGAATTTCAAAATAGACAAGACTCTTAAAATCAAATATATGTCATTAAGTTTTTTTTCGGAATTTGCTGTCTATTTTTTATTTCTAGCTCAGTAAATAAAATTAAAACAGAATATCAGAAGTAATTCAGAAATATATTGTATAGATCTATGACAAATGGACATAAAAATAATTGACTATCTAAGAAGTATTCAGATGTAAGTAACTAATAGGAAAAAGCTGAAATAGCTAGTTTCAAGCTTAAGATTGGAAAGAACAGTTTATATAAATATAACTGTCATACCATATATAGGAAGTAATAGGTATATAAACATTTTCTCATATCAGTATAAATAAACAGTCTAAAAGTAAATCTATTTTAAACTAAATTTATTTCCTTCTTTAATGATAGAAAGGAGGGACTTTATCAAGTAATAGATGACTAGTTATTAAAAAAAAAACCGATAAAATAACAGAAGTTCAAAATAAAAATCGCTTAGCTATTCATGCTTTTACCCTGTATTTGCATGAGCTTTAAGCTTATAATTAATGGACTAATAAAAAGTCAATAAAGAAATGCTGGAAATAAATTCTAAGAACTAGCATTTTTGACATAATCAAAAGTCTCTATATTTTAGAAAATTAAATACTAAAGCTTAATTTACAAAAATGAAGCAAAATGCTAAATGTTGTAATACTCCAACATCTATTAAAATGAATATTTGCAATTAAGTATCTATTCTCATAAGCCATATAACTAACCATCAAATGAAATAACTAAGGATAGTTTTTTTCAATTCCTTAATTAAATACCAGCCATTGAAGTAACTGAAAGGAAATGTTTGGAAAAAGAAAATTCCATACTAGAGCTTCCAAATATAGTATTTAAGGGCATAAGATTAGATAGCATATATTAAGGTTTACGAGGAACCTTAATTTTAAATTATTATCCTTAAATAATTTGAAGGTTGATGATCTTAATTACCAAATTTAACTTTTTTTGAATATTCTAAGCTGTTTATATCATACATCGACTTCATTTAAATAGGACTAATATTAGTTCTAAGCTTAGTAATCGATTTATTTGATTAATCTATCTTTTCTCCTTCCAAGCGATGTATCTAGAGTGTTTGAGTTAAAATCATTGCGTTCATATTAAAATCTGTTTCCCTGAAGATCGTGCAAAGCATATTTTACTAAATATCTACTTAGTTAAGACTAAAACAGTCGACTGATATAAATCTCATCTTGCTAGCATTCTAATAATGATTAAAGCGTTCATCCTTACATTATTACATGGCTTTTTGAATTCTACTTCTAAATATCAAGAATTGGAAAATATTAGTTGGTAACTATAATAGAATTAACTTCTGGAGGAAAGGAAAATGATTGAATCATTCCAACACATTAAGTTAGGAGATTGAATGCTAAGTAAAATAATCAAATATGAAAAGAACGAAGTAATGCAAATATATTTTGATACTTCGTTTTAAAATATATTCCTAGTACTTAGAGTCCAAAGATTATTATCATTAATATACTTATCATGCGACTATCTAACAATCAAAACTTTCAAAAATTCTTAGATTTAAAAAAGAGGGATAATTAAGTAAATAATTTGACTATATTACATAGAAAATTTGGTAGACATAAAAGCATAAAACTCTCATAAATATTTTACAAAAAGAGCAGGCAATTTATCATCTTTAAAGGAGTAAATAAATTAAATGAATTTAGAGTTTCAGCTCGTTTATTCACTATAATTACATCAAAAGCTGAAAAACTTATCTATTCCAATTCTATAGCTTGAGCCTTTGGAGAAAAATATCTTTTCGCTGCATTCATAATTTGATGGTCTTATTAAAACAAACATGCTAGAAGGAAGTTAGTATTAGCAAGATTCTTATGACTGCTTCTCTATTTTTCTCTATTATTATTTAACTAACACATTGAAATAAAATATGCTACATTAAGGACTTAAATATATAATAAAAGTAGCATTTGATATAGTTTGATTTTTATTTATTTCCATAAACTAAAACTGAATATCATTACCACTCGCTTATTCCAAACTTTTATCTTGTTAGTCTGTTATTTTATTTTAAGCTGCATGAACACTAAATTTGATGACTTATGCTTGACCTTCTTTTTAATTATTTTTTCTAGTTGATTGTTTAACTAAAATTCTAATGCTTTTACTGCTTTCTCAAGATTTAGGTAGATATAAAAACTTATTTTTTATAACTTTATATTTGAAGCTTGGAAAATAGGTATGAGATAGCATTGAAATAGCTTAAATAAATCTAACTAGAGTTAAAGAGTCAAAACATGTAATGATGGTATTTTAATGATCTAAAGCCTAACCAACTATTTAATACTTTATAATCCCATAATAAGGAAATGCTCCATCAATTGATTTATAGCCTAAATATTAGAATGGATATCAAAAGTTTAAAAGTCTAGATCTTTTGCTATATTGTTATAAGTCATAAGATTATAAAATAAGGCATTTATTTAAAGCAGAGTATGCTTTTATGAAATAGAATAAACAAAAATTAAGAAAGATTAAAATTAAAAACCTATACACAAGATTTTAAAGGCTTAAGACTTTTTTATATCAGATACTAGCTATACTGAAATTTAGTTTTCATCTAAATGAATAATTTAAATTTGATTTTTAGGGTTTGAAGAATAGAAATAAAATCGAAGCATTTTATATAGAATAAATATATAAACTTTAACATGAATCGATGTATTTAAAAGCAGGTATATTTGCAAGCTAAAACTAATTTGGTATATTTCATTCTTCAATTAACGAGGATATTAAAAATTGTAAAAGGGGATTGTGTAATGATAAAGTCAAATAATATGTAAAACTTAATTAATTTTATCTACATGCTTATATTTATTTTTTTCTCACTGACTTTGGAATTTTTTTTATTCCAGTAATAGATTTTAATGCTTACTGTTATTAGCAGTTTACTATTTACCCCTAATTGATTATCATTTTTTCCTTTCATCAAATTTTAATTTCAAAGCTAATCGTTTTATTTGAATCTTTCTTTTCTATTTTCAAAAGAGGGTAAACTCTTTTTTATGAGTATAATAGTAAATGAAAACTTTTTTCACCTTGAGTAGTTATAAATTTCTCTTAACTTCAAGTAAATCGCTTTCGCATATTGCTCTTTGTGTAACCAACTATAATTAAATTTAAAGACAATTATTCAAATCTAACTTATTCGCTGATTATATCCATTACTTCTTTTCTCTTTCATTGTGCATTGTAACTACAATATTTTTCTCTTTATTTTCATTCACAAATAAAAAGAGGAATTAGTATCGAAATATCTATCCCAAAACTCATGGAAAGTTTAAATATGAAGATCTTTTTATTGCAATTGTGGGATTTTTCTTCATCTACGCATTTTTAATCCTTAACCAGGAAATTTATAAACAGCCTTTTTTATGAGTTTTCTTCCTCTGATTTTTTTGGTTTAATACTTATTTAAAAGGAACTTTTTTAAAGGACATTAAATCTTCAGTCTTTTGAGTTTTTAAGCGTTATGTGTATAACTGAAAGCTATAGAAAAGAATAATTTTATAAAATTGATGAGCTGATAGTAACTTAAATATGGTAAAGTACAGTTATCATATTTTATTCCTTTTTGAGTAGAATGAATAAGCACAAAGGTGTAGTAGCAGAATGCATGATTCCCATTCATGCGACCCGGATTCGATTCCTGGATTGTGCGTTTTAGTTTCGCGAAACCTTGAATTAAAAAATTTATTATAAAGAGAATGTAAAGTAACCTAAATGATGCATTACCTATTTCTAAAATCTAACTTAGTTAATAGTTACCTAAACATTTTTACTTAGTTGATATCTTTTTTCATTGACATGATGAAAGTAAACTTTCAATAAATATTAGATTAAGGACAAATCTATGTCTCGAATAAAATAGCAGCATATAAAAAAATTCTTAAAAGACTGGATTAAATCTTGCAATATCTACCTCTCATTTCTACTAGCTTAACTCTCTAAAATTCTTGAGCTAAGAGTATTATCATTTCTCTTACTTTAGAGTTTAAAATAATCAAAAAATAGGTTATTATAATGAAATTAGTCTTTATATCAAACTTTTGAATTTGCTTATTTAGTTTAGAAAATCACTTGGGAATTTCTCCCATTTCGTTAATTTTTGTTTCTAAGTTATAAACTAATTCATTAAGTTGTTCTTCCTAGATGTGTGTTTTTATGAGATTAAGCATAGGTATGTATTCAAATTTAGACTAAGATAAGGTAATTATTTAGGTTTATGAACCTTCTTTCCAATCTGATTTAGAGATTTATTTATTTTAGAGCTCCCTGTCTTTCTCTGTAAAATTTAGCTTGTAGGTTTGATAAATAATATGTTTTTTTTCTTTCTTAAAGCCTTTGAATGAATTTTCTATTGCTTTTTATTAAAAAAATTCGACTCTAACTACACTATGTTTCGAAATTCCTTTTTCAGCTATAGTAACTATCAAAAACCCAGTATACCAATTTTAAATTTCCTTTTTGTAATATTCTATATTAATTATCTAAGTAAAGACGCTAATAAAGCCAAAGGAAAAAAGAATTAAATGCCAATAGTTAATTTAAATAAACTGGATTAGATTCAAATTAGAATGCTTCAATCATACTGGCTCTGTTTTCATCATAATTGCCAATATATTTTAACTAAGATAGTCTACTACTAGTTTCAATTTATTTCATTAAGACATTAGTTACTATAAAAGAGATAGCATATTAAAATAAAATAGTCACTTGTAAATAGATTTAATAATAAGCTACTAACTGATAGTTTCATAGGTAAAAAGGTGATAGATTAGCTTTTATTATAATAAAATTTCTGATATTTAAAATAACTTCAACTTAGTTTAGTTCAGACAGATAAATCTAATTACAGTCATTTTTTATTATTTTTAACTGAAATTTTAAATCAAAATTGTTTCATAATACCTCATTTTTTTCTTTCTAGCTGCGCATCATTTTCTTATGAATGGTTTCCTAGCTTGAATTTATCTCTTCCACCTAAAATTTCACACTTTTTGTTGTTATCATTTTCATCAATCTTAAACTATATTTCTCACTAGAACCTACATAAAGTATCTTTTAAGCTCTATTTTGCAAGGTTTATTTTTAATCTAAAGGTTTTAAATCAAGTTACTAAGGTTAGATTGCTCTTTTGTTACTTGAATTGATAGATTTTATTGCAAATCTTCTTCTTATTAATCGATAATTCTTTCATAATCAGAGGATTTTTTCTTTTCCAAAAGCTAATTATTTTGTTACATCTTTCTATCTTATCGATCTTTATATCTCAACCACTTATTTTTTGATTATAAAATTACAGATTCTTTAATTTGCTCAGTTAGACTCTTCATAAAAAGACTCTTTTAATTCTCATAATCACTAGTTATCTAAGTCTCTCAATTTTTTCTCCTATTTTATTAAGTTTAGTTTTAAGCCTAAGTAAATCTATATTTTATGTAGATACAAAAGATATTTAATCTTATATGCTATAAATGCAAATTTATTATTTTTTCTGTTAGAAAATTCAAATTTTAATTCTGCAAGTATATTAAAGCTTATTTTATCTTCTTTCAGTTATTCACTAAATAGCAATTGAATTTTGGTTTCTACCTCAAATTTATCTTAGGAGATATTTAGAAATCTTTACTTTCTAAGCTATTAAGATGTGCCATATTATATGATCCATTTTTCAAAGCAAACGGAGTATTTCATCTTTCCCTTAAGTTTCTTTTATCTCCACCTCATTTTTTACTTCCTTGTATTTGTTGCATATTTAAAATAATGAAACTGATAATCTTTATTTCTAAAATATTCCAAAAATGATCAAAAGAATCATATTAAATTAAAAATATCTCTAAGCCTATTAAACTAGGAACATTTATTAAAAATGGATAAAATGAAGCTTTCTAGTAAATAAATTAAGACTATATTCTATAATTTTAAGTAGGTACTTTGAAAAAGTTAAAATCCAATTTTAAACTAAATACTCTATTTTATCTAAACTGTTTTTATTTTTAATTTTCTATTTTTTATCGATATTTATGTTTTCCACTTTTTTTGCTTTTTTTATTGAATTGTTGATTATAATATTATATTAGAAAATTTTGATTGAATAAGTAAGATTGATGTTATGTTCCAAGTCTTATCGTTGCTATTTAGAGAACTGAAATAAAATTATACAAGGATGTGTTTATTCCTTTAGATTTAGTAGTAATGGAAAACAAAAATGGGGGATATTCTATCTTCAAGTTTTTTTTCAGTTTTATTGAATATTAAATATATAAATTTCATAGTAAAAAATGAGTCAAAGAAGATATTAAGTTCGTAATTTCATACACCTTTAAAACTATTCAATTTAGTATATTAGTTACTTTTTACTTCTACGTATTTTTAACTTACCAATCTGGTTATACTTTTTTCTAGTTTTAATACTTCTATTTTTTCATCAAGAAACTTTGTATAACTAATACTTTTAAAAATCCACGAAACATTTTCAAAATTAGCTGTTTTTTACTACATATCCCAATTAGCGAAATTTAAACTTCAGTGGAACAGATTGTAAAATTAAAAAAAACAAAACAGCTCAAAACTCTAGATAATAAAAATAAAATCAGTTTTCATTATAATTTTTTTTATAATTATATTTGGATTAACCAGAAGTATAAAAAAGGAATGGGGATAGTTTATTTTACCCCTTAGTTAAAATAATAAATAAATGCCTACTTAAAAAAACATTGTATCTATATATTTTTGTATTAAACTTTTCTCTTTTTTAAAAAAAAACTTTTTATTCAAAAAAGTTTAAGATTGATGAAATATTTATTTAGGTATGATTTAGAATTATATCCTTCTTTAACGTCATCGTAAAAATAGTTAAAAAATGAATTAGAATTATACTGAAATTCTTTTAAGTCTCAGTTTTAGTATTTTAAGAAACAAGTCTAGATTATTTTTCCTTTTCCTTTTCCTTTTTCTCTAATTTTCTCTTTTAATACTTTATAAATTCCACCATCAAATAAAAATTTTGTAAGTTTAAGCATTAGAAAATAAATTTGTAAAAGAGTTCTAATTTGATCATAAATAGATCAGATAAACAAAAATTATTCAGTTGATAGCATCTTTAATAACTTTTTTTTGTATAAACTATAAATCAAAAGAAGTTAAAATAGTGAAGAAAAGAGGAAAATAAATATTTATAAAGGGTTTTAAAAAAATTGTAAAATAAGAGATTTTCAAATAAAAGGCTATACAATTAAAAATTATCACAAATATAAAATTTTTTCAAAAAATTAATTTTAATTTAATATCGGATTTTGAATAAAAGTGGTAAATTAAATCTTTTTTTATTTTATTTTTGATAATTAAAAAAATGTCTCAATAATAGATTATTATAATTAATTTATAAAACTTACGAATGAGACTTTTATAGTTATTTATTTGAATACACCCGAATATTAAATAAACTTAATTATTTATATTTTTCCAGTTTTAGTTAATTATTTAAAGAAGAATTTTCGAAAATTTAAATAAACCAAATCTAAAAAAGATGTTAATTATTTTTAATTTTTGGCTCCTTAAGTTTCAATCATGTATAGAGCAAAAAATTAAATTTTGAATTTAAACATTTAAATAATATAAAATTATGAAAATCGATGAAAAATGAAAAAAAGTAAAAACATTAACAATTTTTTGAGTATTTGTGAGTAAAAAAATTGATTTTATAAATCAAAATTACCTTGATAGTTAAAATATTTTTATAGCTTAAAAGTTTTATTAACGCTAAGTGTTAATTTTTAATATAAAAGATATAAAAAGAAAATTTATCCATATAAGCACTCATAATACTTACTTATTTTAATAATCTTCTTTTAATTCTTAAATTTTTTTACTTGCATTTATTGGAAAAAAAAAGACAAACAATCTTGCTAAAAATATTATTTACTTTTTTTAACAATATAAACAAATTTTAATCTATAAAGAAAATTTGATTTATAGTAAAATATGTTTAGAGTAAAAGGATTGGAGTTTGAAAATGTTAATAATTAACTTTTATATTAAAAAAGGTAAATAAAAATAAAAATAAGCATTTATAAAAAAATATTTTTTTATTTTATTTTTATTTATAAGATTAAAATTTTATAAGCTTCTAAATTAATAAAAATTGCATTCGAAATTTTAATTTCTTTATGATTTATTAATGCTTTAGAATATATAATATGCTATAACTTTTATTTTGATTACAATGTCAACAAGTTTCTTATTTTGATTCTAAAATATTTTTCTGCATTTTTATTATATATATAAAATGGCTTCTAAGAAATAACAGAACTTTAAGCAAAACATTTAAACAGGAAAATTCTCTAAAAAATAAAAAAGCGAAATAATTACAATGAGTGAAAGTGAGAAATATGATTGATATGACGAATATTAACCACTTGGAAATCCAGAACTAAAAAAACTTCCGACACAAACTCAAATAGAAATATTATCTAAGTCATTAAAAGAGTTTATGTTTAAAAATAGATACCTCACTGATAAAGTAGAAAAATTAGAAAAACTAATAACGTCTTTGCTTGAGAAACAGTATTAATCATCATAAGAAAAAGAACACAAACTGGAACAAAGAATTTTTTAAATTTAATAATAAATTCAGGTAACGCCATTTTCGTTTTAACAGAATCAATCAGATCCTATGGAAATAGAAAATGAAGCCTCAAATTAAAATAAACAGTAAAAGTTTATTTAAAATAAGTAGTAAATTTAAATTAAATAAGTGCTACAGAAATAATAGTTTAAAAGAAGAATAAAATGCTACGTCTGCAATAAATAGCACCAATAAAAATACTGCTACTAACTAAGCGAAATTTAAAGAAAGAATAAATAAGATATTTTTAGAAAACTATTTAGGATA
The DNA here is from genome assembly GCA_946699065.1 of Loxodes magnus. Classification (NCBI taxonomy): domain Eukaryota; phylum Ciliophora; class Karyorelictea; order Loxodida; family Loxodidae; genus Loxodes; species Loxodes magnus. The sequence goes on from CAMPDV010000938.1 coordinate 22,022, forward strand.
TATCCAACATAAAATGGAAAAATTTATAGAAAAAAATTCTTTAATTAAAATCTTAATCCTTGGAGAAATAATTAGGAACGCTAAGTGCAAGACCAAAACTATTCCGAATATTAAAGGATGGTGCACTAATGAAGTGCTACACCACCTAACTAAGCCTAGTAGGAATTCAAGACAAACTAATAGAGACAAGCTGATAGAATAGGTCAGATAGCTGACTACTAAGGCTTTAGCAAAGCTTTTTAACTTTTTTTAACCTTTTTTAACTTTTTTTAACTTTTTTTAACAAAAAAACATTTTTTAATCTTCCATTTTCTATTCAACAAAATTTTTATTAGTTTAAAACACTATATAATTTAGTAAAATCTTAAAATAAAACCTTTGAAGTATTTTAGTCTTTCATTTTTACTTACTATATTTTACTCTATTTTATTTTAAGTTGCATATTTTTTTAATAATAGAAATAAAAAATTTAAATTTTCTTTTTTTTAAACTTTATTTTTGTACGTTTAAATAAAATAATTAATTTTAGATTTTTTATAAAATAATAATTTAAAATAAAAAGCTTTTAATATGAACTTCTAAGATAAATCCAAAAATTTTAATTATTTTTTAATACATAAATCCTTATTTTTGCTAATAATATATAAAATAGAAAATCTTTGCTAAATTCTCATAGAAAAAGGGTAAATTTCTCTTAAAAACCAATTAGTAAATTAACTTCTATTTATTTAAATTTTAAATTGCTTAGCAAAAGTTGGATCACTGTCGCTTAAAATAAGTTTTACAGTCTGAAATTGCTAGATCATTAAAGTTTTGATATGTTCTTCTTCCTGGTCTAATTCTGGTCTAATTGTTCTTTTCGATTCAATCTCTTTTTTAATATTCTAAATTTTCTGGTATTTTTTATACAGATGTCATGTGCTATTATAAAAATAACATTGCTTTCTGAATTTTTCTTCACACCGTATAGTTTCCAGCGGCCTTTGTTTTCTATGACAATGTTATGCTCTTGTAGATTCTGTTGATTTTGGAAGTTCTTTTAATTCTGTATGTCATTTTCAATCTATTGATTTTACTCTTTAATCTTTTATATCTAAAATTTCTCTTAACTGATTTATCTCGTTGGTAGTACCATAGTGCGACAATTTCTCTTTCTTGGATAGCCAATCTTGGTTCATTGAGTCTTCAAGTCTTAGGTTAATAATTCTGTTAGTTTCTCGTTTTTCTTCCGAAGCTTCTTAACCTCTTCCAAGAGATTTAGCACCACCTTGATGAGCTATTTCATGCTCACCTGACATGAAGGATTAAATTTCGAGACATCCTGATGTAGAGTGGACTTCGCCTACTTTCGAGACTGGAGTTAATGTAGTGCTAGTGGTTTTCAGAGTTCTATTTATTTTCTGATTCTGTAGTTTGGTACAAGGCTTCTAGTTCCTTGGAGCATAAAATAATCCCTTTCTGAGGTTCGACATATTTTTTATCTTCTATATATTTATTAAACTAAAATTGTTCCATCTATTCTGATCTGAATCTCAGCACCCTGCTCAGCCGTAACTCCTAATATACGGACTTTAAGTTCTAACAGATACTGATGGCATGTGTGGGAATAAGCAGTTGATATTTGGATATCTGCATTCAGTGAATTCCATCACTATGGTCTACTTATCGTCAAACCCTTGCCGACGGTAAACCGGATTATTCAATTTTAATTTTAATTAGGAAGCTGCATTCATGCTAGTGACCTTTATCTAGGTGTAGATGAATCACTACTCCTTAAGCCACTTTAATTATTAGCTCAACTTCTAATAACTTCAAAAAAAGTAAAATAAAGACGATAAGCTTAAACATCATAAACAATAGCTTGAAGGAAAAATCTAGCATCTTGATTCAAGCACCTTAGTACTAAAATTTTAAAATCCATATCGTCCTAATTTCAGAAAGGAACAGACAGTAACTAATTTCAACTAATCAACTAAGTTGACTGAAAGCCTATTTCTTTTAAATATTTCATAGAACGATCCTATAGAAACGAAACTGGATATATAACTAATAAAAATTGCATACCAAAGAGAAGAAAGAAATGCTGAAGCTTCTAACAACAATAAGTACTAGAAAATTTTAAGACATAGCAATTATTAAGTAATTTCTATTGCACTTCAGAAGATCTATTATATAGAAAAAAGATGCTTAAAGGGAGTGAAATCTTGATTGAAATTAAATTTGCATAATGGAGGAGAAGCTAACAGATACTTGAAATTTTACTCGACTGAAGCAAGAAACTGGTAATTAAAAAGAATTAACGTAGTATTTCTAGATTTATACTTAAATAAGATAATTAAGACAAAGATTGGAAATTTAATTTTTTTAAACTAATAATCTTTTAGCAGTGTTAAACCTAATGAAGTGGAATCACTAAAATTCATTATATATATAGTATAAAAATAATTTTCATTTTTTTTAAGGCTAAATCATACTAAAGTTTAGTCCTTATTATAATAATTTAATTAAAAATTCTTTATATTTTATAAGCTTTCTAAAATATAAATAAATGAATGAGATTATAGAGCACGTAGAGCGTTCTTTAATAAAGATTTTTAAAATTTAAAAATTCCTTGTAGAAGTACTCCACAGTGCTAGTATTCCTTTGTGAGTTCCGTCTTCTATAGGGCCTCGATCGGAATGCTACCCTAAGAGACCTTAGTATCTGGCATCTTTAGTCATTAATGCTACTTGATGCCTCTTCGATCTTATCTTTTCTTCCTTTGTCTGGTTCTTCATATATGAGGTACTTCCTGGTACCAGAGTTTAAGTCAGTTTCAGTTAGAGGATTTCTCCTCCCTATTTATTTTTATAACAAATATATTAACCAATTTTTATTATTAAATTGTATCTATTTTAATTTATAGATTTAATCCCTTAATCTAAATTTATAGGATTACTATTTGCAATCTTCGAAAATTTTATACTTCTTGAGTATAAAATTTTAATTTATTTTAACTGTTTAACTAGTTCTCCGAACTTTTTTTTTAACCCAAAGTATTAAAAATATTTAGAAATCATTTGCTACTATTAAAGCTGAAATTATAGGAGGAAAAATATGAAATAAAAACTTAAGGAGAAAGGATAAAAAAACCATTCTCGACTTATTCTTCCATATTTTTCGTCAAAACTATTTTCATTCATTATCTTAAATATTACACTGAAAAAACTTAAATCGATTCATAATTTATTAAGATCTAAACAGTTGAAAAGCTAGAAACATGTATAAATAAAAATAATTAAAATGTATAAAAAAGTAAAAAATTAGCTTAAACAAGTATTAATCTAAACTATTAAGTAAACAAATGCAAAAAGATGAAAAGACAGAAACAAAATTGCTAATATAAGAGTTTACATAAATATTAGATAAATGTGATAAAAGAATTTTTAGTCTTAAATATAAATATAAAAAGCGAGAAAATAATAATAGCTACAAGAAAAAGCCTGGGAATGGAAACCTTAAATTTCTAACTTAATTGATCAATCTTAAGTATTAGTAAACAAGCAAGATTCTAGAATTCAAAAAAGAAAATTAACTCTTTTAAGGGTTGGGAAATATTGAAAAAGATCGAGAAATTGCATAAGCAAAAAGTTATTTAGTTTTTTCCTTAATTTAGAAAATGAATACAGAAATATAAATTCTGAGGAAGGAAAACTAGAATTTTCGGCAACTTTTGTAAGATAAAAAAAAGGAAGATCAAGGTTTGGTAAGTTAAATTTAATTTTTAATTGAAGCCTTAACTTCCAATTTTGCGAAAAGAAAATCCTTGTAGCAAATCCATATAAAATTAAAGAAGAAATTAATTTACCAATTAAAAAAAGACTAACTTAAACAGATAAAATGGAAATTTAATAAAGGATTCTAATAAAAATAAAAAATTTACTTCAAGCTCTTAATATTGTTTTCAAAAGACTGGATATTTATGGAGATAATGTCTGAAGTGAAAAAGAGTACTTGAGCAGTACCGAAAGAATTTTTAATCATCATCAAAGTGGCTATATTGAAACTGCTTTTGGGGTATTTACAGAAAGAAACAGTTATTAGTTGATTCAAGTGTGACTCTATTCAAACAGGATCTCGGTAATTAATAGAAAAATAAATAATTTCAAAAGTACAATGGTAGCCTTAGAATTTGTTAAGAAAAACTGAAGAAAAATTACGAGAAGATGGAAGAATAATTCTAGTAGTTTATTTAAGAGAAAGAAGAATTACCTCAATTATGGATTAACTCAGATAAGACATGTACATTTGATCAAAGAAAAATCAAAACTTTTTCCATCTTTAATTAGAAGAAAGATTTCCTTAAAATAAAGATAACCCTAGCTCATTTAGTTAAAGATACTAATTAATAATAAAAGCCATATTAATTCTAAGAAAATAATGTTAAAAGAAAAAAAAATCAGTAAAATAAAGCTAAAAAAGCTTCTAGCATATTTATAATAACTTTGATGTATTTTTCTTTATTTTTTTATTTTTTTGGATTTTAAAATAAAATTTAAAAAACTCCAAAAAAGTAAAAATATGAATACTTATTAAAACTCTATTTGATGTAGGAATATAAGAAAGCTAAATTCGAAAATTAAGAGTGGTGATAAATTAGCAATTAACTTATTCTAATTTTTTGTTAAATTCTAGCATTAAAAAATTTTTATGTATCTACATAGTTAGGATACAAAAGGAGGAGGTTGCATTACCAGTAAAAATTAAAATCGTAATCAAAGGTATCAGAAACAGCTAGATATTTAAAGTCCATAAAACTAAAAGTAGTAATTTACGTTTCAAGAAACTTTAACTCAAGAAGATAATAGAGAAGAACTAGAAAATAGAAAGGTAATTTCTATAGAAGAGATTTAGTTTCAAAAAGGACTTAATTTAATGAATTTAGGATTAAGTAAACTTGATAAAACTAAACTATTACAAGGACTTAATTTTATTTAAAAAGTAGATATAAGGTAGATTGAAAATCCTTTACTCTTAGTTAATATAATTTTGGAAGTAATTTCCGATCAAAAGCTTTAAGATTGACCATAACTTCTAAAAGAATATCTAGCTAGATAACTACCTGAGTTACTAAGCATTATTATTTAAAAAAAAGAGACTCAGTAAGTAATTTTGAATGTCCAAACTAAAAAAAAACTAATAGCCAAAATTTAAAAAAGTATAACTTTGGTAAAAATTTTCTAATTAGGAGGACCTGAACTGTTTTTTGCTATAGACATAAGTAAAAAAATTCTAAAATAAGCAAAAAAAATTAAAGAAGTAAACTAAAGTTAGTCTTTTTATAATTTATTAAAACTTGGATTATGAGATAAAAATTTATAATTCGGTACACGAATTAAGGACAAAGAAATAATGTCACGGATATAAGATTACTATAAATGAGGTTCAGGATGGATAAAAAAAGATCTAGAAAGTGAAATTATAAAGCTATGATGTATAAATGTGTTAGCATATGATTTGATAAAAAATTTTGATTTTGAGAACTTTATGGAGTTCCAACAATTTTTAAAAGAAAAGCAGTGAATGAAGTTTAGAGCGTGTTATCTTTTGTAGTGCATTATAAGAAAAAAAGAAGTTAGTGAAGAGTTGAAAACTAATTCGTGCAATTTATTAGGGGAATTGGGCAAAGAAAAGGATTGAATGGTTAGATCTTACGCACTGAGAATTCTGATAGAGCTGAGTATGAAGAATTTCAAGCAAGCTATTGATCTTAAATTTTTACTTTTCGAATATGAGAAAAAAGAATTAGAGCAAAATAAATAGGAAAAGCAATTAATTATAACCATAGTCACATAAGATATGATATTAACGGAGTATTTAAGAACACTAGATGAAAATTGATATGCACTAACAGGTATTTCTGAAGAATCTCATTATTAGACATTCAAAGATTTAGAAAATGAAATAAAGGAAAAAAATAAAACCTATGTCAATTTATTTTGTGCTGACAATCCTTAATCCTATAAAAAAGTATATCTTAAAGGCAAAATTTTAAAATTTCTAGAAGATGATAAAAAAACTGGTTGCTTGCTTCTTGGAGAATCAGGATCAGGAAAAACTTTATTTTTACAAAATTTAGCCTATGATCTATTAAAGAAAAAGCATGAATATTTTCCAGTATATGTTCATATACCAACAATCACAAATTATGAGGACAGTTTACTAGAAAAAGCTTTATAATAATATCAAATAGTTCATTCTTAGATGCTAAAGTATAGAAAGATTCTTTTTCTATTAGATGCTTATGAAGAGATTGGAGAATATATTCGTATAATCTAAACTAATAAGCTTAAGACTAAATATCCCTTTGCTAAATATATAATCACTTGTAGAACTGACTATGCTTTAAGAAATGATAAGTATAAATTCCTTTTTTCTCCATTTGTTGATGAATAAGTTTACATGACAGAATTACAAGTGGTATTTATAAAACCATTTGACAGGAAGCAAGTAGAAAAATACATAAGTCTTATATGGAGGGATTTATAGAGTAAGGGAAATAATAAAATAAGAAGATAAAATTCAATCTCTTCGAAGTCTTAAAAGGAAGTAATGAGTACTATACTTTCCACTCCAGGACTAATGCAAGTCTTAACTAATCCTTTTTTACTCTCAATAGGTTTATAAAATGATAAAACATTAAATAAGCTAACTTTAAATAGACAAAGAATAATACATAAAATAGACTTGTATGATGTGTTCATTTCTACTTACTACGAACATAATCTATATAAATTAAAGTGATAAGAATATGGAGGGACAATGGAATAGTTAAAAGTCTTATTCGAAGAGTTTTATGCAGAAGTTGCAATTTGTCTAAAAAATAAAAATTCTTAATTAGAAAAATTAAAAAATAAAGACTTCCAAAGGATAAAGCAAAATATCTAGGAAAATAGCTAACTCAAATATCTTATTGAAGTTAAAGAAGGAGAATCAAAAAAGTTCTAGTTTATGCATTCATCTATATAGGATTATTATTTAGTGAAAGGAATAAAGAATTATCTCAGTACATAATTCGTAGTTTTATCAAAGGTCCAGGAAAGTAGTTTGAATAGATGCAATTTAGTGGATAGTTCGGAAATATTATAGTTCGTAAATGAAATTTCTGACTAAGAATTTTAAGAGAATTTGCTAAAAGTAGTATAATTATCAAAGAAGGAGAATTAAGTTGATTAAGCAGCTTCAAATGCAATTACCTTTTTGAACTATATGGGTTATTAGTTCATTAGATAAGATCTTGAAGGAATTTGTATCAAAGGAGCTGATTTGAGGAATTCTATTTTCGATTCATGTAATTTAAGTAGAGCAATTTTGGAAAAAGTAAAGCTGAATAACTCCTGATTAAGAAACTGTAATTTCGAATTTTCAAATATGGAAGATTTAGAAATCGACTAAATGCCTGTAATTTAAGGGCATGAAGACAAAGTTAGATCTGTATGCATAGCAAATGATAATAAATGAATAGTTTCCGGAAGTTCTGATGCAACAGTAAAAATATGAGAGATGGAGACAGGAAAGCTAAAAAATACTTTATTAGGAAATGAATTGCCTGTTACATGTGTATGCATATCAAATGATAATAAACTAATAGTATCAGGAAGTTATGATGGATCAGTAATAATATGAGAATAAGAGACTGGAGAAATAGTAAATAAGATTTGCGAACATACAGCAGATATAAATTCAGTATGCATATCTTTTGATAATACATGAATAATATCAGGAAGTAGTGACTAAACAATAAAGATTTTTTGGATTGAAACATGAAAAATTTTGAAAGTACTATCTTTGCATACTGGTAGCGTAACTTCGGTATATTTGTCATTTGATAATAAATGAATTGTTTCTGGAAGCAAAGATAAAACAATAAGAGTATGGAATATAGAAACAGGTGAATTATAGAGTACATTATAAGGAAATACAGAAGGCATAAAGTCAGTATTCATTTCAAGCAATAATAAATGGATAGCTTCAGCAAGTTATAAATCAATAATGATATGAGAAATGGAGACTAAAAAATTAAAAACAATATTATAAGACCATACAGATATAGTTTAATAGGTATGCATATCTAATGATAACAAATGAATAGCTTCAGGTAGTGATGATAAGACAATAAGAATATGAGAGATTGAGAAAGGATAATTAAAAAAGATATTGAAAGGACATTAGTTATCTGTGGCTTCTATATGTATAACAAACGATAATAAATGAATAATATCTGGAAGTTATGACAGGACTATTAGAATTTGGAAGATGGACATATAAGATTCAGAAATTACAAAGAAGGAATATTTAGAAAGTGTAACATCTGTAAGTATATCAAGCGATAAATAGTGAATTGTGTCAGGAAGTAATGATAAATAGATAAGAGTTTGAAAATCAGAAACAGGATAGTTATAAAATACTTTGCATGATCATTAAGGAAGCATTAAATCCGTATGTATATCAAGTGATAATAAGTGAATCATTTCTGGAAGTGATGATAACTCAGTAAAAATATGAGAAATGGAAACAGGGATTCTGAAAAATACATTATCATAGCATACATGATTTGTAAACTCAGTATGCATTTCAAGTGATAATAAGTGAATTATTTCAGGAAGTTCAGATATGACTATAAAAATTTGGGAAATGGAAACAGGTTTGCTTAAAAATTCCTTAAATGGACATAATTTAGCTGTAACGTCGGTATGTTTATCTAGTAATGATAAATTAATAATTTCAGGTAGTGATGACTAAACAATAAGAGTATGATAAAGAGAAACAGGAAAATCAAGAAGTATTTTATAAGGACATACAGATAAAATATAATCCGTATGCATAACAAGTAATAATAAATGAATTGTATCAGGTAGTTATGATAATACAATAAGGATATGAGATATAAAGGCAGAATAAGTTAAAAACGTATTGCAAGGGCATAAAGGTGATGTTTTATCAGTGTGTATTTCAAGTGATAATAAATGAATTATATCAGGAAGTTATGATCACACGATAAAAATATGAGAGATGAAGACAGGAAAATTAAGAAATACACTGCAAGGACATTTAGATAAAGTAAAATCAGTTTGTATTTCTAGCGATGATTAATGAATAGTATCAGGAAGTTTGGATAAAACTATTAAGATATGAGACATGAACTCTGAAGATTGACAAAATATTTTAGAGGAAGCAACTCAAGATGTATAGAGTAATTGGAAAAGAAATGGATCTTTAAGAAGAATAATAGGTAAGCATGATTTATTGATAAACAATTGTAATTTTAAAAATGCTTAAATGAATGAGAGCTTGAAATAGTTTCTTGAGGAGAAATCAATTATCTAAATGTATAGGAAAGAGTTAGAAGAAAATGATAAGTAAGATATTTACCAAGCAAACATCATAACCTGAAAACATAATAAATATTTAGTTACACTTATTAAAAAAATTTGCTCTCAATTATATTAGCAAGTTAAGCTTTTAATTTCATAGATATAAATTCTTTTAAATTAATAAAAATAAAAATATTAAGGTAATAAGCATGTTAAGTTCTGAATTAAACATAGATAAGCTAATAAAATATCATAGTGATGAGTAATTATTAAAATTAAATTAGAAACAAAAAATGTTTTCGAGATTTAAAAGTTTAATTCTAAGTATAAAATATAATTAATATTCTTATTAATATATTCTTATCAAAGATCACTTACAAAAAGAAGACCCAGCATTTTTTTTGAATTTTTTAAATGTTTTACAAATTATTTAAATTAGTAAAAAACCTGAAACGAAAGTTAAATTTTATCTTTATTTTTTAATCTAAAAGTTTTCATTGTATGTATAAAATAAAAAAAATGTAGATATTTTTTTAAAACAGGATCTGAGTAAATTTATCGAAATTATTTGCTTTTTACGTTCATTTAAACATTTAACTCTATAACTTTATTTTTTTCATTATATAAATCCTAAATTTAAAGAACTAACTAATAATTGAAAAGATGGTGGGAATTGAGAATGACCTTCGTGACCACACTTTCTGGTTTTATGGCTAGGAACAAGTTCCTTTCCTGTCGCTGAGAAAGTCCCTGGTCAGAGTCATTTTCTAAAGGGAACGCTGTCTTTGAGATTATCCGCTCTTGGTAGGGGCTTGAAGCTTGGCTGCTCATAGCGATGGAGCTCCCTAGCAGCTTTACCTGGAGCACAACAGGATATCCTCATTATTCCATAAAAAGAGAGTATCGGGTCGTGCAATCGGAAAGGAGTTTCCGGTCCAAAAACTTTTTTTAGTTGAAATTAATTAATTAAAGAACTAAATACTTTTAAATCTTTAGTCTTATAAAAAATTTTCTTCTCAATTTAAATTTTTATATTCTGTATATATATGATTAAATAGGAACTGAAGAGAAATGGTACAAGAAGCTTAAACTCCTAATTATTATTTTGGTTAATTGCCCTTTGGATTGTTTCGCGAGACGACGTGCCTATTTAATTATTTCGGGAAGAAGAGGTTTCGATAATGACGATTGAATCTAATCTTTCACAACGTCGACTTTGGATTACAGATTCAATAATGGTTTGGCACTATCTAAAGATAATGTCGAGAATATCAATCCTCAAACTTTATTTCGCTAGGATATTTTGGCTTGTAATTATAAACTTCCGGAAGTCCTAAATCCTGAGATTTCAAATGCTTAATATTTAAAAAAATTAATTAATTCATCTTCTGTATATAAAATTAGAATCCATTTAGTTGAGATGTTAAACTATTTAAATATTTAATTCAGAGTTATTACAAGATCAAATTCATTAAAACTGAATATCATACTAAGAACATCTAATCAAAATTCTCTAATTTATAATGTAAGAATATTAATGTGAAATATATAATATAGATCTATTTATATAAACTGATATAAGATTAAGAGTCCTCCTTCATATTAAAGTAGCATAAAAAATCAATATATATTTTTTAATTTCTTAACTAAACTAGCAAATGACATGTAAACATTTGTTATCTTTTTTTAGAATTTTTTGATTTTATATCAATAAAGTCGAATCTCAAATAAATCTTGTAAAAATAGAAAAAATCTGCGTTATTAGAATTAATAAAATTATATGTATATTTGAACTTATAATGAAATCTAAAATAATATTTATAAAACGTAAATAAATAAGATTATAGAGAGCGTAGTACCTCAATGGACCTTAGCTCTTTAATACAAATTTTTAAAGCTGAAAAATTATTTGCTGAAGTCTTCCACAGTGCTAGTATTCCCTTGTGAGTTCTGTCTTCTATAGGGCCGCGATCGGAATGCTACCCTAAGAGACCTTAGTATCTGGCATCTTTCTTTATTAACGTTACTTGATGCCTCTTCAATCGTTGTCTTCTCTTCGATCATACTAAGATTCTTGTTCTTCTTCATGAAAATCATAATGAAAAAATAATAATTTAAAGTACTTTTTCCATAAAAGTAAAATTTGCTTTTACTTTACATAAAAAAGAATTTCTTTCATTGACTCTTAAATTTTATAAATATGAAACTGCTACTTGCTCTTTTACTAAAATTAGTTACTAAAATACATAGACTTTAATAAAATAGTGATGTATTCAAAAGCAATTTTAAAGAGAAAAATTTAAAAGAAAAAATAAAATAAAGCAACTATTAAAAAAATTATAAACTTAGTTATTATAGTTAAAAAAATCTAAACTAAACCATTAAATGTTTATCAATATCTTCAATTTTATAAAATAATTTAAAAATTAAAGTTAAGCTAATTACGATTTTTTAATATCTAGATACAAAAAATTAAAAAAGTTTGAACTAGAAAAATAATAAAAAAGCAAATCGATTTTTTTATTTTTATTGTTTTGGTATAAATTAAAATTGTCATAGAAAATAGAAATTTATTTGTATATTATTTTAAGAAATATATCAAATGCTAAAATTTTAAAAAATGAAAAGTAAATTTTCTAGAATTGCTCCTTTCTTTTCTGCTTCATTTTATAAAATTTTACAAATCTATTTAAAAAAATTATTAGAAGTAATGCTCAGTTGTATAATAATTTAAATTAGTACCAACTTTTTTTCTTCTTTAAAAAACAAAAAAAAGTTTAAAAAAGTTAACCATAGAAGTTAAAAATTAGGCTCTTTAAATAAAACAAAAGCTATTATAATTTTTAAACAAATATATAGTGAATATAGTTGTGCAGGTATTAATTAAATATATGTTTAAAGAAAAAAAGAAATAAAAGAAAATGGTAATTTCTAAAATTATTAACATGCTAAATATGATATTAGAAATAGAAATTTCGGAAATGATCTTGAAATAATTCTAAAAAAGATTTTAAACTAAAAGAGTTTTGTACATCTATAACTGTAAGGTTTACTTCCTTCAATTGAAGACATTAATAAATGTTTTTAATGCTTTTTAAGTATAGTCTCGATCTCATCAATTTTAATTACTCTTGTTACAGTCTGATCTTTTATTTCTTCCTTTTTTACTTTTTCTATTTAAAACTATTCTGCAATCTAATTTTTTAATAACACTATTTTTAAGTTTTAGCATTTGATTTTTGCTAATTCCTTATAAAGGGGTATGGTTATAAGTCTATGTAATTATTTTCTAGCAATAACAAAAAGTAGGAACAAGCGATTTATTGAATCTCTAGGAATTGGGAAAATCAGTGCTAGACCATGACTCTGATATTCGAAGATAAACTTAGGAAATGATTTAGGAATATTTTATAATAAGAATGCTCTTAACCACTGAGGAGCAGATATACTTCAAATGATGAGTTAAAATGTTGCTAAATTTCCAAGAATATCAAGAAAGTAAGAAAAAAGAACAAGAAATTTATTGATAACTAGAGTACAAAAGAAATTCTACTAAAAACATATTTCACAAGATTGATACCTTAATTCCTTTTTAAATATAAGGTAAAACCAATGCAGTTAATTCCAGAATTATTATTAAAAACTAAAGATAGTAAAAATCTAATAGATTAACTAGTTGAAAAACAAAAAAACGCAATAAAAGCAAAATATCTTTAAGATCTAAATAAGGATATGATAGAATTAATAAAATTAAAGGCGAAAAGATAAGTTCAGAAAAAAAGAGATGCTATTTTTGTGATATACAAGTACATAAATGCAAACTTTGTCATAAATTGCTGAAATTTAATTAAAACAATTGAAAAAATAGAAAGATATAACAAAAAAAGAAAAGAAACCATTTAATGAAAATAAAAGAATAAAAAGAAAAGTTTTACTGCAATAATGCGGGAAAACTAAAAGGATATAATTCTATCATTATTGATAGAACGAATGAGACTTCCAAGAAAAAGCGGAATAGGGCACAGATTTCAAAATCTCTAATACCTTTTTTAAACCTAAGAATATTTTTTGAAGTTTGCGGGAAAAAGGCTAAAATACTTCATGAGCACCAAAATATAAATTATCATTATTATTACTTTATAATATAGAATGGCTCTCTTCAAGAAGATTTATTCACTCTCTACTAAAAAACAGAAGAGAAAATCAGAAGCATCTCTTCTTTAGATAATGTCTAAGCTTAAATTAGATCAGCCTTCTTAATTAATACTAAAAAAAATAGAAAAGACGTTAATCAGCCAACCATTCTAAGACAAAAAGGAAAGCATTAATAACTTTCTACGACTTAATCTGAAGTGCCGAACAAAAAGTAAAAATAATGGAAGAAAGGACTAGTTTAAAACAATTTACCTTTAATGATAACTGGAGTAACCTAACAAAAAAAATAGATATAACTAAAAATATCACTTATACTCGTAAAAATGTTTGAGTATAAAAATTAATCCTTAAGAATAATAATTTTCGTATTTAGAATTTAAAATTTAATAATTATTTAGATCAATATTAAAAATTCTATTTTTGCAAAATTATATCTTCCTAAAGATGTCTTTATCAAATTTCTTTTTTTTATTTAAATAAATAAATTGGATTATAGAGCGCGTAGCAAATATTAAAAAAAAATGAAAAAAAACCTGGGAATCTAAACCTTGAATTCTAACCTTAAAGATCAATCTTAAGTCTCAGTTAAATAACAAGAACTAAGAATTCAAAAAAGATAAATCTACTCCTGTTAAAGATTGGGAAATACGGAATTTCCTACAGACTGAAAAAGCTTGAGAAACCCCACGAGCAAGACATTATTTAGCTTTATTCATTAATTGAGAAAATGAATACCGAAATATAGATCATGAAGGCGGAAAACTTGAATCTTCGGATTCTTTTGTAAGATAGAAAAAAGGAAGATCAAGACTTGGTAAGTAAAGTTTAGTTTTAAATTGAAACCTTAACTTCCTAATTTGAACTATTAGAAAAAAAACTAGAAGCAAATCAATAAAAAATTAAAGAAAAAATTCGATTACCAATCAAAAAAAACTACCTTTAATCAGAAAAGAGGAAATTGAAAAAATGTAAACAGAATAAAAATTTTAATGTAAGCCCTTAATAAAACGTTGCTATTGCTGTCAAAAGGCTGTTCATTTTTGGAGGTAATGTCCGAAGTGAAGAAGAGTGCTTGAGCAGCACCGTAAATAATTTGGAACATCGAGGAGGCTATATTGTAACTACTTTGGAGGTATTTACAGAAAGAAGCTGATATTAGATGATTCAAGTGTGACACTAATCAAACAGGATCTTGGTAACTAATAGTAACAGAATAAATAGCTTTAAAAGGACAACAATGACCTTAGAATTTGTTTAGAGAAGCTGGGGAAAAATTACAAGAAGATGGAAGAACAATTCTATGAGCTTATTGAAGAGAAAGAAGAATTATCTCAGTTTGAAATTGATTCAGATGAAGACATGTGCAGTTGAGTATTGAATATAAAAACTTTTATTGTCTTTAATTTGAGGAAGCATTTCCTCTAATTAAAGATGACCCTAACCCTTATAGTTAAAATTAATTAAGAATTATTTTTTTAAGCCTTAAGTTTTATTTCTATAGAAAAGAATTATTAAATTGTAGCTAAATTAATTAAAAAATGGATATAAGTTTTTAAAGTTATTAATATGTTGATGAAATTAAATTCAGTTAAATCTTATTAAATGAAATAAATTTTACAAATATAGAGTCTAGATATTTGTATATCTTAAGTAATAATTTTTATTAGAAAGAACTATGCGCATTACAATCTCAGTTTTTTTATCATCTTAAAGATCCTTGATCTACCTTATAATTATTCAGTATTCATTAAATATTTCTCATGAAAATTTTGAAAGGAGGTCAGAAAATTAATTCTCTTAGCACTTTTTTTAACACTATATTAATTAAATAAAAGATCAATTTTAAAACAGATTAATTACAAAAATTTTCCAAAAATAGTTGAACAATTCTAATAGTCCACACTTTTAAATTGATTATTTAAAAGATTAGATTAGAATAAAAATTACAGTAATAAAGTGCTTTATAAATAAAATTAGCTTTCTTTAATAAGCTTCACATGAAGTAAAGTTATAAAAAGTATGAGTGTAATTGCTATAAAAAATCAATAATATCTAAATTTATAGAAATAAAATAAAAATTTCAACTTGATTGAAAAGGAACAAAATTATGAATTTCTGTTATATTTTTTTTCAAATTTAGTTATTTTAATCTAACAAATAATAAAGAAGTTGTAATTAAAATTAATTGTGAAAATTTGGGGAAAAAAATGGTTGAAGATTTCAAGTCAGGCTTCTATACCACCTCTTCCTAAGCCAAAAAGGAAGGGAGGAATCAAGAAACCAAGTCTTAATAATCTTAAAAATCTTCTCTATCATAGCCTTAACCAACACTGAACTAACAACTTGGAATCTAACAAAAGGAACGAAACCCAACCTTGAATAATATACACACGGAAACTCCAACCTCAAGCGAGAAACCGAGGAAACAGATGAAGTCTGTTCTCCACCAGGAGGTATCAGAGTTCAACCCTTCTGGCCAGATGAGCATGGAGTAGCTCATCAAAGTGGTACTGAACCTCCAGGAAGAGGTCAAGAGATTGAAGAAGGACAATGATATGATGATGGCAAAGCTAGACCTAGCAGAAGGAATTGAGTCAAGACTTATGTCCTAGGAAAGAGATCTTAACACCTTTTGAAATATCTCACAAAGTCAGACTAACAAATGCTAAAATTAGCTTTAGAAACAGACTGAACTGGATAACAGACTCGGAAAAGTAGAAGAGAAATTGTAAACTTTTAAGAAAGAGTAAAGCGAAACTGGAGTTATAAAAATGGAAATCGAAGCCTAGAAAGAGAAAACAAATCAAGGAAAATATTTCAAAATTAAAAAAAAATGTTTCTGCTGTGGAAGCGTATGACATTTTTATCGGAAATGTTAGAAATTCTAATAGAAATAAAGAAACTATTGGATAAAAGAACAGCAAAAGAAGAAAAAAGAAGAAGCAAGAATGAAAAGAATGCATTGCAACCCGGATGGTTCAATATACAAGATTAAGAAGGAACCAAGGCAAGTTAAAGGAGGGAAAACCTGGAAAAATACGAGTTCCAATCTCGCTAAAATTGGGCGACCCGAACTTTTATATTTAACAGCAGGGAGCATGAACTGCTGTACTTCTGACGGGGTTGGAAATCCCTAAAACGGAAAACTGAAAATTAATATTATTATTGTAAAAATTTGAATTTTTTAATATTTTATTACACTTGAAGAAAGTTTCATTTTAATCTTATTAATATATAAACTCTAAATAAATCTACTAATTATAAATTTTTATCTATATTCTTAAAAAGATTTATTGAAATTAATCACCAGTAAGAATTACTTATCTTAGCAAGTTTTTATCATAATAATCTACCATAATCATCTTCTTAACTAAGGCATTTGCAAAAAACTTTAAAGTCCATAAAAATTAATTAAATCAAATTTTTTAAAATAATTGAAAAATGGAAGGTTAGAATTTTGGACCTTGAATCTTATAAAATATTTTAGCATATTTAGAGGAACTTGTTATGGAATAGCAATCCCTCGTGCTGGATACGGCCTCCTAAGGCCCTCTATTGGAGTTCAGCAGCTTAACTTCAATTATCAAATTAATTGGAAGCCTTAGCTTTATAACCAAAATGTTAGATCTCAATTGCATCTCTTTCTGTTTTCGGAATAAGAGGCCATCAAAAACGGATATTTATTCGACGCCCAATAATTTTGTTAGGGTAGCTTGGTGGTCACTATCAAATCGAGAAATGAATCTTATTTGATGGCTTATACCAATAAATACGAAAGTGGACCCACTTCAGATTGAATAAGAAACTGCAAATCAAGAAATAAGTGAACTAAATCATTATATTAAAAAGAAAGGCGAACATTATATCATTTATCTTACAATTAAAAACAGGGGAAATTTTCCTAAGGTTTAAGATGACTAAAGAATAGAAATATTAACCAGGAAATACTCAAATCCACTCCACCAAAACAGAAGAGCAAATACATATTCCTATCAACGAAAAAAATGGAGATACCTCTGAAAAATAAAAATGAGGAATGGATCAGTATTAGGAAATTTGCGACAAGTGATGATTGGTGCGACTTAAAATAAGAAAAATTCTTTGAAATGGACTAAAAATCTTTTAAATTAATTTAAAAATTAAACAGAACTTTAGTGAAACTATAAAATGAGCTGGATCAAATTAAACATGAAATTGACATTCACACCACAGATTTAGACTATCATACGCCATGAAGCCACTCAAAGTAACAACATGAGATGAAAATAGAAGAATTAGACCGAGACTTGTGAATAAAGTAGCAATAAAGCGAAAAGGACCTAATGAAGCAAGAAAAATTAACTATGATTTAGAAAACAAAATAAAGAAGAAAAAGTTTTGATCCTAAAAGATTATCGACACCATAGAGATAAGTTAATTAATACAATTGAAATAGAGAGAACTTAAGATAGAAGAAAAAATTATAGAAAGAAATTTTTCATCTGTAACAGTACATGATACCTCTGGAAGAATTGCAACTAAAATTCGAAGATCCGCAGAAAAATAAAAAAAACATAAATACCTTTTATCCATCAAGTGATGTAAGATATGAAAGAAGAAGCAAAGTAATTGAAAGTAGCATAACCCTAGAATTTCAATGGCCTTAAAATAGAGAATCTGGTGACCTAAATGATACTCTTGGAAAGGAAACTTACTAAAGATACCTTTTTCTTTTTCTAAAAACCTTTTATTTTATTAAATAAATTAAAAAAAATATTAACTTAAACATAAAAGAAGCAATTTCAGAGATAAATAAATTAAAAAAAATGAAGTATTTAAATAAAAATTATTGGTAAATGTATTAATTTAAAATTTTTTTAAAGGTTTAAACTAATTTAACCACAGAATATTAAATTAGTTTATATCTTTTGACTTCGTTTTTTTAATTTAAATACTAAACTTTTAAAAAATGCTTACATTTGCTTATTTAACTGTTTTATTTTTTGCATTTTTATTTAATTTTTTATTCAGAAAAAATGAAATCTTTTTCACTGAAAAAAGATTAAAATAAAATGCAAGAAAAATTAGAGAATAAAATCCTAAATTTACTTTTTCTAAGGAAACTTATAAGAAAATCTCAAACTTTCAGTTATTAAAGAATTTTCGCTAAATTTGGCATTGGTATTATGAAATACGAAGTTAGTTCTAATCTTAAGTTCAATCGTCAGTTTAAAGTAATTTCAACTATTATCCATAATTCATAATAAATATTATCGTATTCTGTTGCTACTAATTCTCCAAGTTAATATTAAAGTGATATAAAGTAAACAGAATAAGATTATACATAGATAGAATAGATTGCAAGCAATTCTCTTATAATATCTGGTGGATCCAAATTATATCAAAATAGATTTACTATATATAGCTCAAAAGAAGTATAAGACTATATAATGCTGAATTAAAGACACTGTCATAAAACTAGTTTTAATCACAAGGAATAAATTTTTGTCATTTCTGGTGCTAAATTTGGACCGCAATGAACAAGTATTAACGAATGTGAAATGTTTGATATAAAAACTAAGCAATTCAAAAAAATTCAACCTATTATTAATCCTTCCATAGCTTTTGGATGTGATTAATTATGTTAAAAAATTTATACTTTTGGAGGGTATTATACATAAACGTGTTAATACTTTGATTAGATCTAGAGCTTTAATAGCATGACAAATTCATGAAGCTTATGTGATTAAAACTTGCTGCAAAAAGGAACTTACTCATCGATTTTTATTCCACAAATATAGTCCTTTTTGATATATGCAAATCTTAATGTCAAAGCTACCCAAATTTATGATTAAAAAAAAGTTATGCAATAAGGAGAAAATTGCCCAACATGTAAAAGCTCAGGATATGATTATACATAGCCATGTTTAAGTTCAAAAGAAGTTTTCTAATATAATTACGAGTGCTAATTACTTTGCTATGACTTTAAAAAGGAAAAATGGAGAATTATCAATTTATTTTAATGATTGCCTTTAAACAATAAATCTTTCAATTATTTATTAAAATATCTAAAATAAATCACTAATTAAAAAAATAGAAAATTAAAATATTTGAACATAATATTACGATTTCAAGTATTTTTTCTCTTTTTTATATAAATTTTATTATGGAAAATTTTTCAGAAAAACATTATGTTTTTTTGATTATTTAGTTTTAAAATTGTTGTAACAAAAAGATTTCGAAAATAAAATAATGTTTATATAATAATTTCATAATATTTTTATACTCAATTACTTTATTAAAAATTTGCAATTTAATATTTATTTTAAATGTTCTATTTTATTTTATAGTTAAATATCATACTATATAAAAGAAAATTTAATATAGAAATTCATTTTGTTTAGTTTTTATTTATTAATCTGCTTTTTACTTTTGTAAGAAACGAGATGAAAAAAGAAGTTATAATGAAAAATTTAATTTTTAAATAGTCCAAAAATTCAAAACTTTGTAAATTAAAATTTAAAACCTTTTATATAAATTTACTATAAAGCTTATTAAATTGCTATTGATATTATTACGTTTAATTTTTATTAAAAAAAATTAAGTTTATAGTCTTAGAGAAGAGCTCCACAGTTAACTTCTATTTGTTCCTGCTCTATCCTAAGCTAAAGGATGTCGTAGGACTTCATCAGTCCAACTTCCTTGTCTCTCCCTCAAAAAATAATTTTCCGTCAAGTTTCTTCTCCAGTTGTTATTCTTCTCGTTGAATCTTGAGTTATAGAATTTCTTTCTGCATATTTATCCTGTCCTTTTTGGTCAAAAGCAGAAGAGTTCTTCTAATATTTGTTACTTATTAATTCTTTCAATTTCTGCCTTCTTTCAGCATTTTTCAGCAGTGATTCTTCTAGCATATGTAGCACCGGATCTTTCTTCGATATGAATATATCTTATTTGTCTCTTATTATTGATATTCCGTTTCGATTTCCATTGAAATACTTGATTATACTTGTTATTATATATTATTTTTTAAAACCGCCATAGTTGTTCGAAGGTGAACAACAAGGTCATCTTCATCAGAGGTTGAGGAAGTTAAGTACCCATAATCGACTTTATGTCTTCCTCTGCTTTGGTTTGGCCTCGAGACATAAGATTCTTAGACCTTCAAAGTTGGCTTGGCTTAGTTTAGTTTTAATTCTGGAACGAAAAAGAAATAATATTGCGAGCTTCATCAGAGGTGAGGAATTTAAGTACACATAATTGACACATGTCGTCCTCTGCTTTGGTGATGCAATGAGACACAATCCTGCCATGTCCTTGGACCTCCAGCAAGTATTAAAGATTACGAGTATTCTTAAATTATATCAGTATTGAACATTTTTATCAGTACTGAATAATTATACCAGTATTGAACAAGGTCTACCAGTATCTGATCATTTTATCAGTAACAAACATTCTTGTCAGTATGAAACATTTTTTTTAAAGAGCTGCACACCAACGGGAGTGCTACGCGCTCTATAATCAAATTTATTTATTTATTTTATTCTTATTTTTCCTAAAGTTATTTTATCTCGTATTCAAGTTTAGAAAATTGTAATTAAAACATTTGAAGAATTTCATTAAATTTTTTATCAATTTATTCCAATTTAATTTCTATTTACAATTCGAATTTATTGATTACTTCTTCCGATGATGGAAATTAACGATCTAGTGATTAAATCAATTTTTTGTACATTTTTTCTAGCTTTTCTATCCTTTATCTTTGCTATTTTAATTCGAATTATGAATTAGTACTTCGTTGCTACACAGAATATGCAAAAACTTCCTTAAATTATATTTCTTAATATTATTGATGCTCCTATTCAATTATGTTAGATTATTATTCTTGTTTTTTACAAAAGAGCCAAGAGAGGATTATTTCTTAGGTGTCATTTTCAATTATTTTCTAGTTTCTTTAATCTTATAATTTCCTATTTTTTACTTATGCAATATTCATTTTTTATGGAGTATAAAAAAATCCCTTTTTAATTTTTAACCAAGTAGCAGAAAAATAATTTTATGCATCTTTTCGATTTAAAATTTTTTAAACTGTTAAATGCAAACCTTATGGAATGCTTTTTTTACAGTAAAAATGATTTTATAATGTTTAATTAAAACTGTTCTACATAAACTTTTTTTAAGTCCATTTGAATTACTTTTATAGCTACTTTTCATTTTAAAATATAGCGTGAGCAATGATTAAAATTTTATAGGTTAAAGGGAAATCTATTGTTTTCAAAAAATATTGAATTAGGAAATCAAAAATGTTTCGAAATATCTATTTATCTTATAAATATAAAAAATAAATAGGTTCTTAATCTTCAGAAATCAGCTAATGAACTTTGAAAACAATATAAATATCGTCTATGAAAATGGATAAAAGATAAAGCAAAGGAGAAATTTCTAAAGCTAATGAAGAACCAAAAATTATGTTCTCACAAGCGAAAAAGATTCTTTATCCAAAAATCAGAAACCAAATTAACTTTGATCAAGAGCTTAAAAGCCAATTCGTTGCTTCATGAGAGAACTTCGTTTTTAGCAACATTAAAATCTTACTTAATAGTTGTTTGACAGTAGTAACAAAAATTTTAATCTAGTTTATTAAAATATTAAAGAAACTTAAGAGTAAATACCTTCCTATTTACAAAAATTAAAACTCTTTACGATTTAGGAAATTTAAGAAATTATAAAATAAATTCCTAATGGAAAAGCAGCTGGCCCAGATGGCATAAAAGGAGAATTATTGAAGTATGGAGATTATTATCTGACTTTGATTCTTAATTCTTTCTTGAATAATATGCTGAGGTTAGGTAGAATACCTTAAGAACTTAATACGTCAATCATTATTCCTATGTTTAAAAAGGAAGCAAGTATAACTGGAAAAATTGAAGACCTAATTTTTGATGAACTTTATACTAAAAATATATGATAAAGCTTTAACTAAAAGGTTATATGATTAAAGGTCTAAAAGAACTTAATTCTTTAAAACTAGATGGGATTCATGAAAAGGAAATAAACTACTATGCAAATTTGGACAATATAGTAATTAATAGAATCCTATCGCAAATAAGCAAAAGGGAAGACAAAACTTCTTGCCACACAAAAGATGTAGAGAAAATGTTTGCTAAATAAATAAATTTGATTATAGAGCGCGTAGCACTCTCATTGGTGTGCAGCTCTTTAAAAAATGTTTCATACTGACAAGAATGTTTATTACTGATAAAATTATCAGATATTTATAAACCTTGATCAATCTGGTATAATTATTCAGTACTGATAAAAATGTTCAATACTGATATAATTTTAGAATACTCGTAATTTTTAATACTTTTTGGAGTTCCAAGGACATGGCAGGATTGTGTCTCATTGCATCACCAAAGCAGAGGACGACATGTGTCAATTATGGGTACTTAAATTCCCCACCTCTGATGATGCTCGCAATATTATTTCTTTTTCGTTCCAGAATTAAAACTAAACTAAGCTAAACTAAACTAAGCCAAGTCTGTGTCGAAGGTCTAAGAATCTTATGTCTCGAGGCCAAACCAAAGCAGAGGACGACATGTGTCAATTATGGGTACCTAAATTCCTCACCTCTGATGAAGACGACCTTGTTGTTCACCTTCGAACAACTATGGCGGTGTTAAAAAAATATATATACTATAGTAAGAAGATTGCTTTTCGTTTAACTCAGGAGAGTCAAGCTACCTTTAGGACTTATTAATGCCCTTGAATCTTTCTATAAAAACATAAATTCCTCCTTTCTTATAGATGGAACCTTATCTAGGAAGATAAAATACAATAATAGAGTTATGTAAGGTAGCTCACATGGTCCAGTGCTTACTTTGTTGTACTATGATATTGTAATTAGATAATTAGTAAAAGGAACATAGTAGGATTCAGATTTAGTTAAATTTGTTTAGTAAGAAAATAAAAAGAAGTTGTTTATTTAATTATTAATTACTACATTTACTTTTTTTATTTGAAAAATAAAAATACTTAATCAACTTATCTTCTGTAGACAAAACTAACACATCAATTTTTCATTTGAAAGAGTTACAATATATCTTTAATATCGGTTTTTTGGAAACTTCAATATAAAATTACATTTTTAGTCTAAAATATTGTTACATTCATTCCTTTTTTAAATGTTAATTTAATTTTAAGGATGAATTTTATGCTTATATATAAAACTAGTGGCAAGATTACTCACTTAGATTGATAAAAAAAACATTTTTTTGATTATAAAATTTATTTAGCATTTATAAAAGCATGCTTTTGGTATTTTATTATTCATATTAAAACCAAAATGAATTTAACTTTTATCTTTTTCACAGAAATTCAAATAAAAAATAATTTTAAATTGTTTAACATTATCACTTTTAAAATTCAAAGTGTAGTATATTTTGTATCGAAACTTATTAAAGTCAATAAAAATAAAAAAAATAAACTCATTTAAATTATTTTATGCTTGTAATAAGCAATATTTTGGACTACAATAATTAAAAAAATGGAAAATAGTTAAAATTTATTTGAAATATTTTATAATTTTCTAAGCTTAAATAATTTTATAGTTTTATAAAGATAAAATAATGGTAAAACATTTTTGCTATTTTAAAGAAAAAAAATTGCTCTTTTTAATTATTTTTACTCGAAAGATAAGTTATCAAATAAAGCTTTTTTAAAAATAATTTTGTTAAAAATTTTAAGTGCGAAGTAGAAAAAAAATTTTAATTATAAAAAATGTATTAAAAGTATAAAGGTAATTTTAATAAAGTTTAATTATTATTGTAATAATAATTAAATTTAAAAATTATTTTCAAGTTAGAATATAAAATATTAAAATATATAAGCTGATTAATCTTGAATTAAACAATTTTTATTTTATGCAAAAAAGTATTATTGTGTGTAAATTTCAATTTTCGAATTTATTTATTTAATAAGCTTTTATTTAAAGAATTTTTAAATTAATAAATATTGATTGTTAGAATTTAAATTCTAGCTTTAGCATATATAATATGTTAAAGCTATATAGTAGGGATATAATAGCTTTTAAAGTTACAATAAGATAAGCATTTTTCTTATTCTTAGAAAAACCTCTATCAAGATTGATAACACTAAAAATAATTTCATTAGTTAAATATCTTAAAGAACATTTCTTTCTAGAACTTTTTATTTTGACTAAAATAGGCATCAAAGAATATTTTTTTCGATTTTAAATAAATTTTGTTTATTTACATCTTTAATAAAAATTTCATTTTTTTAAGGAAAATGATTAATTATCAAGATTCTAAATAAAATGCAAAATTTTATTTTAAATTTTATTAATTAAATAAATATATAAATTGGATTATTAAGCGCGTAGCACTCTCGTTGGTGCGCAGCTCTTTAAATTAATTTTATTTAATGTCGAAAAATAAAATTTTATGGGTCTCTTTATCCTTGTTTTCTCTTCCAGCAGTACGTCCCTGTAATTTTTTCTTCCAAAGCCAGGATGCAATATACGCTTACGGTACATCTTTCCCCGAGCTATGATGAAGAAGGTTTTCTCCTGGCATTCAGAGTTTTCCAGCTTGTCGAATTTTCCTTCTCTTGTTATTGGTTTCTCTTTCTCCGATTTATCCTCCGTCCGTGCTCATTTTTTAGTTACCTTGCTGGACCTCCAAGCAGCATCCGAAGGAAAGGGCTTTCCACCCTATTTAAAATATATTATATATTTAATAATAAATATAATTTTTATCCTCATTCTGTTGAAATTGAAAATTTAGTTTTAGTTTTTGAATACAAAAATATAATGTAAATTTTATTAAAGGTTTATAATTTAATTATTTATCTAATGGGTAGCAAAAAAGGAAAAATGTATTAAATTTAAATAGGGAGGAGCGATCCTCATACTGAGATTGACTAAAACTTTGGTTCAATAAGTATCCTGCTTCTGAAGAACCGATTAAGATTCTTGGCAGGAGTCAAGAGGGCAGAACTTGAGGAATCGAGCAGCGTTTATATCGAAAGACGTCATATAATAAGTTCTATTGGGATAGCACTCTGGTCACCACTATAGTGGAACAAATTTTAATGTAAATTAAAGCAATGGGGAAGACTTCAGATCAAAATTTTTGACTTTTAAATACTTTATTAAAAGAACTACGCGCCATTAAAGTCCTAACTGCTCTACAATCTAAGTTTTCTTAAAGAATAATACAAAATATTTTTTTAATATGCAACTTCAAATTTTATTTACATAGTTATTTACTCTAAAAAAATAAATAAAATATCCTTTATTTATAAATAAAGATTTTTAACTTTTACAATAAGTTTTTTTATTTTAATTTCTTTATAAGCTTTTTTTTAAATTTTCTAGGTGAATTAAAATTGAATTTTTATTTTATTTTTTAGCTTAAAAATTTAAATCTTTATCCATATACTTTTCGAAAGTTCTATTTTCTTAAATAAATCCTTTTTTTATTTACAAGTAATCCCTTTGTTAATTTTATTAAAATGTCGTTTATTTAGGTATCAGCAACTTATTGAATTTTTGTGGGAATTCTGCTCGGTATCTCTTTGATATTTTGCTTTTTAGCGAGTATTATGTATCTGATGCTTAGAAACTTGCATACTCAATAAAATAATTTGATATGATGGCTTATTTTTACCACATTGTTGAATGAATTAATTAATTTTCTGAACTGAGTTTTATTTGGTGGTCTTTAAGCAAATTTATTCCAAAATTTTTTAGCTATAATATTTTGATCAATCGAAGTTTCTTTTTATTTAGTAACATTGTATTGATAGATAATAATTCTTTATGTGATGAAAGCTTTATTTTTAAAACTCCAAAGAACTTCGTAAAAGCAATACAGAAAATTTGTAAGATATCAGTATTTAATTTTAATTATTCTGCCTTTATAAGTTGGAATTACAGAAATCATTTTAACGTTTTTAACCGACACGAAAAAAACGACACTAATTGTCTTTATTTATTTTTTCTGTATTATCTTACTTTTCTTGCCTACCTTAACTTCATCATTTCTAACTATATAATTAATTGCTAGAATTAGATTGCTTAATACGCAAACTATGTCAAATATTTCATTAGAACTTTAAGAGTCAATTAGAATATACAAATAAATGAATTTAATTCCGTTTTTGAAACTGCTGGTTTATATATCTAATATTATAAACTTAGTATCTCAAGGGATTATCTTCCTTTCTCAGAATAATTTAGGACATTAATCTAAAAAATGTTCGATTTTACTTGAATTGAACTTTTCCAAAAGCAAATTAATTTGACTGCAGTTTCTATATTTCATGAATAACTTTATCGAGTGTCTAATATGCTTTATTTTCATATATTAGGGAAACTTTTTTAAAGAGTTAAGAAATAAATATTAATAAAACTAATAAACGGAGAATGAGAACATTTTTGTCTTGTAAGATTAAATTTAGACCTAAACAGTAAGCTTTTTTAGTGATGAGTCTGACTTTTATGAATCTGAATTTGCCTCTTGATATCTCTATGTTTGAGTTAGCTTGAAATATAATATTTTAACTTTATTTGCGCAATTTTATTAAGAAACCCCATAAATTTTCTTTAAAGTTTATTATCATTTAATCTAGTAAAATTAAGTATTAATAAAATTTAGTTATAAGAACAAGTCTTTTTGAAAAAGGTATTTAAAAAGGTAGAATTTTTGGATAAGCAAATAAATATAAATCCTTTAAGAGAAAAGTAACTTATTTCACTTAATAACGATTGTAGAAACTAAAAGCTTCAGCTATTTAAATTTTCTACGATTGGGCAAATTTATTTATTCTAACTTCTAGAGACTTTTGATAATTTCACTAATTACATAGTTAAATATTTATGAACTTTTTTAAATTTAATATGAAAGTAAAACTTTTTTAGTTATCGATTAAATACTTAAAAGAAATAATAAAATCAGGATATATTTTTCCAGTTCTAGAATTAAGAAATTATTTATTTATATAATCTCAAAATAAAGATTTCATTTGATGAGTGAAATTATCCTTATTTTTAGATTTAAAATTCAGATAATAAAAGTTTTAATTTTTTTTGCTAAAATAAAAATAATTTTCAACTTTAAATTTTTGAATTTGCAAGAATCAAAAAGAGATAAATTTAAAAAGTTGTTAATCGTTATCGATTACCAATGAATGAAAATTAAAAATAAATACATTTTTCTAAATTTAAGATGAAAAAATTAGCTAAAAATATTTATATTTCTTGTTAGTTTATTTTTCATCCATTTACTATTGAAGTTGAATATGGTCTGTATATTTTTCTCAAAATTATTAACAAAATTTAAACAAAAGAGAATAAGGCTTTTAATAATTATCTGATTATTAATGTTTAAACTTTGATAAAATTGATTGAGAATTTAAAGAACATAGTTAATTTTTTAGCTTGATAATTTTAACTAACTAGCTAGCGAAATTTTTATTTAAAATCTTTCAAAATCTCTTTAAGTTAAAAAATAATAGAGATGAAATCATTTTCCAACTAGCTTTGCGATAAAATCTTATTAATTGAGAATTGAAAGATAGTGAGGAGTATATGATAAAGTCAATAATAGCTAAATTTATTCAATGGAGAGTCTTAATCCCGTATAAGAGACTCGGATTCGATTCCCTGATTTTTCACTTTTTAGTTTTAACATGTAATTAAAACGTTTCTAAGCAAGCTATCATTTCTTTTTTTATTTTTTTGTATCTAGTTCAAAAGCACCAAGCTAATAGTATAACTAAATTATGAAAGTGCTTATCAATATATTAAAAAATGGATTTTATAAGGGAAAGTTTGAGTATAAAAGCAATGCAATTCAAAAATTAAAAGTGTTAAAAATATTCTAAAGAGCGGGCTATTAATATCATATAGTGAGCATTAATCACTCTTATTATATATTAAGTGTCTCAACATGAGAAAAATTATCTAAACAATTGAATAAATTAAGTATATATCTTAACAATATCAGATACATGTCATAGAGTTGTCTATAATATATATAGAAGTTATTATAGAAGGTTTAAAAAATTCTAGAAATATCTATCGAAGTTAAATTGATGAAAGTAGTTTAACTATTAAAAATAAATAAATATAAAGAACAAAATTAGTAGCTTTAATAGTAATAGATAGCTGCTTGTTTTTACATGGGAATTAAAGATTGTTAATATTACTAATTATATAGAGCTAGAAAAAGATTAAGACAAATTTTAAGAATAGAAGTTGAAATCTAACTATAATAAATAAAGTTTTAATCAGATTTACTAGTTCAGAAATATCAGTTTTGAACTAAAAGTCACACTAAAAATTTAAGAAAAAAAAGGCTAGAACTCATAGCATATTTAGAACTTGTTAGTTAAAAAGGAAAAAAGGGATTTATGTAATTAAAAAATATATTAGATTTGAAGGATTATTACATTTTTCCAAATTAATTGAATAATTTCATTCTGTTTGGAATTAAATTATCACCAAAATTTTTTCATAGGGTTTTTTAACTTATGGAAATATTTTAATTTACGCTCAAATAAATTTAGAATTTAAGTTTGAGGGTTTTAATAAATGAAGGAAGAAATTCACTTTAATCAAATAAGCATATGCAAAGAAAATAATTAATTTGAAAATGAGAAATAAAAAAATTAATTTTTGCAAAGATTTTTTTAATTATTAAGATAAAGAAAAAAAAGTAGAAAATTCTCTCATGTGCATTGCATAATATACTAAAGAAAATAATTTAAAATTCTTAAAAATTTGTAAATGGTTTAGCTTGGCCAAAGATAAAAATTTTTCCTGCTTAATTTTTAAATGTTGTTTAGATTCCATGGGCCAATATTATTCTTATCTTTTCATTTGCTCCTTTTTTCTAACTTTAAGGCTTTATTTTTACATAAATCCCGAAAGAATTCTTCGAATTCCAGAAATTTATACTATTTATTTTTTATTTATAACTGGTTGCAACTTTCTTTAATCAATTTCTTTTGAAAATTCTTCATAAAATTGTAAAATCTAACTTTTATTTTTTAAACTATTCTTAGACTTTCAAATCAAATTTTATTTCTTAGATTTAGCTTAAAGTTAATAGCAATAATAATTGTTTACTATATCAAATTTAATTTTTATAAGATTATTTAGCTGTCTTGGGCTTTTAAAGTTTACATTTTAACTTTTAGATAAAAATTTTGTTTATCATTTTGGTTTTTTGCTCTAACTATATTTTTAAATATTTGTTTATATGTGAAGTTCTAGTGTATGATTAAAAAAGTACAAACCAATCCCTAATTTTAGTTATAATATCAAACATATTATTAACCTTAGTCTTCTTATATTATTTAGAATTTTGACCTAAGCATTGTAAGGAAATTGATAATTTAAATATTTGTTGCCAGTTTTATAGTTAGATATTCTACGAATATTTCACACCTAATTAATAGAAAAACATTATGTGCTTTTAATAATTTCCTCTAAAACTTCAATACAAACTGTGCGAATATTTTTCTTAAAATATCATACTCTGAAGTGTAAAATCAAACTATCAGATAAACTCAATGAAGAAGAAAAAAATTTTGATTTTAAGCACTTGAAAAAACTGGTTAATATATCATTGATGTACATTACAAGTAACGGAAAATAAATTTTGTGAAAGAAGGGGATTTTATAATTTAAAGTGATTTCATGTAATTCTTGCTGATGCAATTTGAAAATTGGTGATAGAAATATTTAAAAGAAATAGAAAGAGTCATATATGAAATAGTTGGTAAAAATAATTAAAAGCATGATTTAAAATTATTCAAGCGATATAAGAATAAAAAATCAAAGCTAAATCATTTAACTTTTTTTAATAAACTATGACAATATAAAATTTAAGTTAAAAGCAAAATAATTATCTATTCGATCTTTTCAAGAAGAATTTATCTATTATTGAAGCTGAACACTCAAAGAACTCTAGTCTTTAATTAATCTTTATTTTCAAAACGAATAATAAAATCTTATTGAATGCTTTTACACCTTCTAAAGGAGAAAAAAATTTTGGATTTTATTTTATGGATCTTTGTAACCATTACAGTCTAATTAAAGTTAGCATAAAGAAATAAAAGTCCCTATTCTTGTTTAGAAACTTTTATTACCAATATTTTATTTTAATCTTTTCTTTCCAAAGTTAATTCTTTAGATTATTATAGATTTAAATCTATAATTCGTATATTCTTTTTGCAATAATGCATCACTTTCGATTATTTTAGTTTTATCTAAATAAGAAATTAATTATTTTAGTCTTTATTAGTTAATTTATTTCCTTTTAAGAATGCCTTTTTAATGGATTCATAATATTTTCTTAATCTTAATGGAACGAAATTTTGATTTTAAGTTCTTGCCAGCTTTCGTTTATTTTTTGTGGGGGTATTCCATTTATTTTACGAAGGAGATTTTGAGCTTTTTATTTCACCACATGGTCAAAATAAAATATGCGAATTAAAATTAGCATTAGTTTCTAAACTTTTGCCAGGAGTTATTCTGATTTCTTTGCATTGATTTAAACTTTTAAATCATTTTAGTATCCATCCAAGAAAACTCAGTGCTAAAGGGTATTTTTTCGTACTGAAATACCCCATTCTATACCTTTAAAAAATACCAAAAGCAAATCCCCTTAAATTTATCTCGTTTCATGTTCTCAATTATTATGTTCCAAGCATTAAACCTCTATTTTGCTTAGTATGAAGTATACTAATCTTCTTCCAACTGGACTACTTAGCAAACGTCTCCCATTTTAAACTTCCGCACATCCAAGTACCCTTCCATATTAACTACTAAAAGTTTGGATAAAACCAATTAAATCAGTCAATGATCTTCTCTTGGCCTATTTCTAATTAAATTATAAAATAAACTAAAGCATTGGTATATAAATAAGAATCTAACGTTTACTTTGAAATAGACTTATGATTTATTCTTTAAACCTTTAAAGAAAATTTCAACCTAATTTCATTTAAATAGCAGGAGATATCAATCTAAGAGGTTTTGCAAATTACCTATTCAGTAAAATATTAAGTGTGTAGACTTAATTTTTTTTAATTTTGCTGATTATGAAACTTTTTTAAATTAATTGCGACTTTAGGAATCAAATTTTCCATTTGTGACAGAAGAAGGTACAAGTAAGAGGGTTATTCATTGAATTAATTTTATACTATCCATTTATTTTAATTTAGTACAAGTTCGTTCTACCATTTTTTTCTAAATTGTCTACTCATTTTTTAGGTTTCTTTTTAATTATAGAAGACGAATAAGAAATAACCAATATAGTGAAGCTAACTAAAAATGGTATAATCAAATAACTTATATAGGCTTAGCTGGTGAAATAATTTATTTAGTTTAAGCAAAAAAAGAAGGAAAGAGTTTCATAATCAGTTAATAGTTTACTTAGTCTGTGATTATAAATATCTATCTCAGGAGTATTAGCATTAATGTACTACTTAAAGAAGCAATTCAGTTTTACGACATTCAAACTTTTAATTATATTTAGATAATAGCAACTTTAAATCAAATAAGCTTATATGAATATCTTTTTGTAGAAGGGCAAAATAGTAAAATAAATTAATAATGAAAGTCTAAGAAAAATATAATTAACTGATTTTAATGCTTAAGGAAATTTAATAATAGTAACCAATTTTAAAATATTACTATAAGGCAAAGATCTTGAAATAATCCAGACTTAGTACTTAATTATAAAATGTTAATTATGCTTAATAGAATAACCATATATCAGTGTGATATTTATCTTATATGGTAATTATAAAAGCCATCATTTAAATAAAACCAGATAAATATAAGTTTGGATATTATTATCTTTGAAGGGTAAATTATAAAAGCTTAATATCCTCAGATTAAAACTGATATATATTTCACTTTCATAAAGACCAAGCCAACTATAATATGTTCTCTCAGTTCCATTTAAGTTTATAGTAAATAAATAAATTTCTAAATTAACAAAAAAAGAAAAAATTTAGGCTTTAGATCAAAAATAATTGTTTTAAGTTGATGGTATAAAATATAAAAATGAATTAAAATATCACTACAATAAAAATAAAGAATCATTAAACTTAATGAACCCACATATTCTACAATATCACTCTCTCATTTCTCAAATGGTCAATTTATTAAAAATTGTTAACTTTATCTATTTCCTAAGTTAAAAATTTTATATATTTATAGATTTTAAATCTATAATTCGTATATTCTTTTTGTAGTAATGACAACACTATAGCTATCCTCACACTTTTGGGATATGAATTTAATTATTACGATATCATTATGTTTTTTTGCTGCTAGTTTCTTTAATTCTAATAATGAACTCAGGAGATTTAAGTTTTATTTTATGAAATTTAACTTTCGTAAGTTTTCTACCAGATTTCATTCATTTAATTCCACCGCGTTCCTCCAATCCAAAAATTACTCAGTGATTTGAGTATTAAAAATGAGTTTTAGATCTAAATTTTTACTTCTGATCGTTATAATTCCAAGTACTTAATTAATGTTAATCTCACTTCTTAAAGTTGTTTTAGTACACTAGCAGTAGCTATCTAAATCAGCCAATTTAAAGCAAAATACTTTAGTTCGTCTTCAATAAATCAGATAACAGCTAATGTAGTAGTTAATTAACTCTTTAAAAGAAAGCGAATTCCCCTCAGCTTGAAATATTTATAATAATTTAAAACATTTCGCCTTTAAATACTTAATTCTAGTGTTTAATTTAAGAATTCATTGATTTAAAATTTCATCATTTCATTTATCTAAGAATTATAAATACATTCCTTTAAGCAAGCTATAAAACACCCTAGCAGTATATATAGCATTATTTAAAATAATACAGAACTTGATTTTAAGAGTCTTTTAATTAGTTTAGGCTAAATAAACTAAAATTAAATTATATGCCCAAAGTAAAGAAAAATATATCTAGCTAATCATGAAGATAGCGTTTATTTTTAGAGCTAGGATAAGTTTATAGATTGTAAAGGGATATTCCGTTTTTTTCATTTCATCATACAGATATAAGTTTTAGAAGCTTTATAGATAAAGTGGTTCTATTCATCGAATTTTTCATTAAGTTGCTTCTTTTTATATCGAACAAAAAGCGAAATAATTTACTTTTTTGTTCGGCTTTTTAAACTGTTTTATTAAATAGGTTTTATTCCAAATTACTTAGATAAATAAATTAAAATGTATATCAAGATTTATTTGATAGTCTAGCTTATCATGCATCACAAATAGTAACTTATCAATATAGTAAATAATCTTATTTAGATTGAGACAGATTATTCTTAACTATCTGAACCTAATATTTTGAGCAGAATCTAAGTATTATTATTTCTAAGTCTTTAAAGATAAAAATTATAATTTCCAGAAAATAAAAACTCGGAATAATAATGAAATTATAGCTTTTTTATAAATGGCTAAGCTTTTATTCTTTTTATAAACATTTTAGATTTAATTCATCATAAAATCATATTCATAGAATTTAATCTAGAACAGATATCGAATTTTATTTTGATAACTTTCCGCGGAATTATTTCAATTGCTAAATCAATAAATTTCCTCCTCTTTGAGAAATAGAAAAGCTATTAATAACTTAACCTTTTTAATACTTATACTATCCTTATGTTTATTCTATTTATTATTTTTCATATTATTCGTTAAATATACTTAAATGATGAGATAAGATTATCAAATTAAGATTATAAAGTTGTATTCATAGAGATATATAATTTAAATATATTTTGAGATGCATTTCTTTCTTTTTCCTCCTTTTAATTTAGATAATTTTTATAAGAAAAAAAACAGGATTTTTTCAAAGGATTTATTTATTACTTTTCATGAAAATTTGCTTACTTTAATTAAGGTTCTTTGATATATTGTTTTATGAGTACTTGCAATTTAAAATACTTCCATTGACTTTATTATTTTATATCTTTTTTTCATTTTCATTTCTTTGTGAGTATTTAAAAAAAGGAAAGGAGGGAGAAAAAATACTATATAAAGACAATAAAATAAATGATATCTATGCTTCTTGGAAAAGAGCAATTAATTATTAGTATCATATGCCTAAGAAAGTTTAACAATCCTCTCCTAGTTTTGTTCTTTCTAGACTGAATAAACTTCTTCATAAAATTAGTTAAGAAGCGTTTTCTCTTTTTTATAGTAGAGCTAGAATAAACCTTAATCCTTTTTTATTCAAGTATCTATATTTTTTATTTTAGGTACTAGCAAAGGATATCAAATTTATATTGCATTTAGCTAAGAATTAAAGTTTACTAGATTTCTTTATTGATGGGCTTAAATTATGGGAATGGAGTATAATATTATTTATTAAGGCTGATTAAAGAGGATTAGTTAGGCGATTTCAATATTTTAGTGTAGTCTCTTGCCATACAATTCCATTAGCAAATATACAACTAACTACTAGCCTTGCTCGATAAATGGTTGAAAAAGACTTCTAAATAAAAAAATTTTAAACTTGCTTGATCAAGTTTATCCGTTGATTATTAGCTTCTTCTAAGAGATAAATAAAACTTGATAAACTATAAAGAAAAGAGAAGATTAAAATTACTATCTTAAAGAGAAATTATAAGGAAATTAAAAAACTGAAGCTAAAGACTTATGAACCACAGGCGCTTTATGGGGAGATTAGGTTATAAAATATCTAAAATTTAAATAAAAGCATTGATAATTCTAGTCTTAGCTTTGCAATTTTAAAAGGAAAAACTAAAAATTAAAAAACTAAACATCTTACCTAATGATAAATATCACAGTTACTATTTCTTAAAAACCAATTTATTATTATTGGATATATAATTTACAATATAAGAGCAAAAATAGTCTTTGAAGTTTAGTTTGTCAAATAAAATCGGAAATATTAGAAAAGAAAGAGGAATTTTCATGCGAAGAGTGTTCAAAGATAGATTAGAAATAAAATAGAATTCGTGTTTTATTTCGAAATTTGAGAGAGAGAAAGATTTAAAAATTACATTTAGAGATAATCTTTTATCTATGGAAAGAAATGAGAATAAAAGCGGTAATAGAATCGAAATAAAGACTTAGATAAATAAAAAAATGTAATATCTGAAAATTTAAAAAATTCTACACTTGAAAAAATCAAGAATCTTGAATAAAACAGAGATCAAAGTTAAAAAAACTAATTTTCAATAGATAAAGAAATATTTTAAAGCTACCATAATCTTATATTATGCTTCAAATTAAATGACTTTGATTTATAGAATATAATTTTTCTCATTCGTATTCCATACAATTAAACAGGATTTCTATAAATTTAATACACCAATTGCTCAAAAATTTTAAAATTAAGATGATGCACTGCAAATTTAAACATTTTTTCAATTTCAAATTATAAATTTTAAATATCTTTATCATTTATACTTTGATGAATGGAGTATTTAATTCATTTATTTTTCAATGTATTTCCTATATTATACAACTCCATACCCCTTTTCAAACCACTTAATTTTATTCTCAATGAGATCATTACTTTTACTTATGTATCATCTAACCAATTATTGACTTGTAAAGCTAAAATAACTTTTTTTCTCTAATCATTATTGTATATTCTAGTTACTCATAATTATCAGCGGATATAAAGAAATTTTTTCTCTATTTGCTATTAAAAATTAAAAAACGAAAGAAGCGTAATTTACGTTAATTAATTCCAAACTAAAATATAGGAATAAAATCTAACTACGAGAGTATAAGATAAAGATCCTTATCCTAGTGCCTTTATCTCTAATTTCTTTTATAGTTTCTAAGAATAACTTTAGGAATATTTGTAATGGTTATATAACTGAAATTGCTCTCCCATTTTGTGTTTATCCAATAAAATAAAAGGATGTAATTTAACTAGAACGTAAGTGATTTATCTTTTTTAGTATTTACACCAAAATAATCAAAAGTTTTGCAAACATTTTTTTGAATTTAGCTTGAAAGTAAATTAACAGACTCAACCCCCAAAAAAAGAGATTTACTTTTTACTAAAAAACTAAAATAATTACATAGTATTTAGCTTTCAAGGATTGATAAGCATCGAGAGATAATTTGTTTACAGAATGAAGGACTGAATTTAATATTGAAAGAATAGATAATTTCTAAAGTCTTTCATATAATTCAGAAGCTAAATTAAAAACCTAGGATCTTTGTTAAATTTGTTCTTATCTTTAATATACTAAATGTAAAATTGCCTTTATAAAATGAAGATAAATAATTTTGATGGAACTTTAATAAAAAAGTTAATTAGAGACTTCGTTTTTATAAAGCATTAAGCTTCTAAGTAAGAAGCATTAATAAAAAATAAATGTGCTATGATATAAAAGCTTACTGATTTATAAGGGAGAAAAAGTTCCTTTAGAGTAGTTTAAAATTCACTAAAATAATTGAAGTTTTAATTAGACAATCTTTAACACCAAGAAAATTAAATATCCTTTAATGAACTTAGGCATAAATACACAACCTATCAATAAGGATAATTTCTACTAAGATAAATTAAGATAGTAACAATTTATAAATCATTATAATTAAGTCATCAATAAGCTTTTTTCGAAAAAGGAAATAGCTTTATTAATGATTTTTTCAGATGTTTGATAGTAGTTATGTCATCTTAGTGTGATCTCTTATTTGGAAAAACAATAATTTGAACATCCAAAAATTGCTCATAAAATTTTCAAACTCTCAGGAATTTTTATTTGGAATTGACTTCCAGGATCTTCTCCAATTTTTTAAGATTTATTTAGATTTCTAGTATGAAAGAATGCTTCAAACTATCTACACCAAATTCTATAATTTTAAGAGAATTAAACTTAATTTGCAATAGTATAAAAATAAGCTTCCAATAATTCTAGGAGTTGTATCTAGCATAACTCACCTAAATATATAAATATAATAATTATTTTTAGAAATGAAACGAAACTAATATTCTTATTTTATTTAATTAATTACAATAAGCCTTATTGAGCTTTTTTAACTAAGTGCTATACGAAAATATCGTTCATATAATAAGTCTAGAAGATAACTTATATAGAAGCTGAATGAAAAAGTGTAAAACTTAAATTAGAAAAAAGGAATTTAGATATAAATAAAGAAGAAATCTTTTAGATATTTCTATATTTTGATGAAAGAAACTCCTTGCTAAATAGGTTTTATGCGTTTATGATATGATTTTGAGTTTAAAAATTAATTTTGCCAAAAATAGAAACTAAAGTTTTCTAAGTATTAAAAGTATATTTCACTCTATTTTCGCTTTATTTTTAGTATTTTATTTTTTTATTTTTACTAGATAATTAAATTTATTAGATCAGAGTTGCCAGATAAAGTTGTAGCTAGCAATAAATTAGGAAGAGATTTAAGTTTTTAAGCTTTATTACATTATATTAATAAGAGGCTGCTTGGTCTAGTGGTATGATTCTCGCTTTGGGTGCGAGAGGTCACGGGTTCAATTCCCGTAGCAGCCCTTTTGATTTATTTGAATTAATATTATCAAGTCTCTAATTCTATAACTATACTCATATAGAACCTGAGATTTAAGAGAAAAAATACGTTTCTTTAACTACTTCAAATAGCATAACAATGCTTAATAAAATATCCTTACTATTCATTTATTAAAAATGTAATCTACACTGTTTAGCTAGAACATTTAAATATTATTATTGAGGAAATCTTTAAGAAACAGTAAAGGAGGGAAAGGTCTGGATCTGTTTGCAAAGGTTGGAATAGGAGTTATTAAATATGAGATATGCATAAATTTAACTCGGAGAAGAGAATTTAAAATGATTTCTACTATCTGCAAAAATACTAGTAATAAAAAGACCTATTTAGTCAAGGATAATTCAATCTAGAACTAGACGCTAAATATTGATAAAGTTAATCAAGATTTTAGCCATATAGAATAAATAACTGAGCAAAGCTTACTAATCTCAGGTGGAAAAGATATTGGATAAAATAGATTTTAGTTTTATTCCCAAACGTAAAAAACTCAAGATTTTAAAATGCAATTTTAAAGATACTTTCACAGAACTAATTACGATAAGAAAAACAATGCTTACATCATTTCTGGAGTTTAAAAGTAAGATAATAAATACATCGATGTGTCTGAATGCGAAATTTTTAATTTGAGTTTTAAAACTTTTAAAACAATAAAATAAATTTTAAACTCTGTTTTCGCTTTTGGATGCGATTAATAAGAAAAATAAATCTACGTATTTGGAGGTTGGAATATTTAACAAAATTGATATTAAGATAAAATTTAGCAATACGACAACAAGATTAACGAATGATTTTTATGTAACTAGAGTCTGACTTAATAAGCAGAGTCTTCAGCAATTTTTATTCCATCAGCTCAATACTTCCTTGTTTATGCCAATAATTCAGAGTTATAGACTTAAATATTTGATTTAAAATAAATAATTATTTAAGCAAATTAATTTCCGTGGGATCTAGGATTTGATTACACTCAACCTACTTTAAGTGGTAGCAGCATATACTAATTTAGATCAGACAGTTAATTATTTAGGTATGACTTAGTAAAATGCTAGTGGAAAAAAATATACTGATAATGGACCTGAATAAAACTTCTTAAATACATAACTTTATTAATCTATTTCATTTTTAATCAAACTTTAATTTAAATCATCTAGGCAAAAAATTAAATAAAGGACTTTAAGAAATAATTTTGAGATAAGTTCTTATTTAGTGAGTTAAACTTCCTTTTGATTTTTACCCTTCAAAAGGAATCACAAAATTCATAAAATATTAATGAAAATAAAAAAACTAAAAAATGAAAAAAGTTATTTTTATATGAATCTGCTTCAAATTCTCATAATAACTATCAAGCTACTAGTATATTTACATTATAAAATCATTAAACAACTAAATAAATAATATTTTTCTATTTTTGAACAAAATTTACAATATAAATTATTTACATATGTATTGAAAATAAAATTTACCTATAGATAAAGAGATGATATGATTTTATAGTTAATTTAGCTATTGTCGAAATATAACTATAATGATAGATTATTAATTTCTAGACAATTTTTTTATTGCGATAATCTATGGAGAGAAATTATTGATTTATTTTCTTAGATGCGTCTATGAACTGCAAATTGGTTGTTTTTCTATCATAGTTTTTAACTTTTTTCTTTATTTTTACTTCTTACATTATAAAATTCTTGACAACTGATGTAGTTTTACAGCTATTTTTACTTTTATACAATTATTTGAATTTGTTAATATTTTTCTTTTGTTTCTGAGAACGGAATATTAATTTCCTTTTAAATATTATTACATAATTCAGAATAATATTTATTCCTAGCTCTCATAAATCGAGATAAAAAACAATTTCTTCATTTTTAACAATTTTTTTTCTAAATTTTATTATCATCTCCTTGTAAATTTACCAAAGTTTACATTAATTTATCAAAACTTCTCTATTGACTTTGAAAAAAATAAGAGATCTCTTAGCATAATGCCAACTTAGACTTTTTTCATTTTTTATCAAAGTTGAGCCACAGATTTTTGTATATTTTCTGGCAACTCTTTTTTGTAAATTTTTAAGATGATTCTTCACGCCTAATTCATTAAAATTTTCTTAAAAATATTAATATACTTTCTAGTATTTTTTAATCTTTTTCATTACATTTTTTTCAGTTAAAAATCAATAATTCTAACAGATTTTTAGATATAAACACGTTAAGAACACTTGATTTTGCTTGTTTATTAGTTCTTTGATAAAAGTTTTTCTAATATTTAAATTTTTATGCTTTTTTTTAATTTTTATTTACTTATTTTTGTTTAATTTGGTAAGATGCTTCATATTTTATAAATTATTTAATGTTATATTTAACATAATTTATAATACTTTGCTTTAAAGATATCCTATATTTTATTTTCATTTTCATTTTAATCTATAATATTTCTTTCTTTTTCTATTTCTTCTTCTCCTACATCCATCTTGATTCAACATTTTCTTGGATAATTTTAATTTTATTCTTCCTATTTTAGTTTCAATCTTTTTTTGTCTTTTTTTATTCTAAAAATCTTTAATTTGTTTTAATGTAATCAAATGATTATTATCGCAACTCTAAGTTATTTTAATTTTAATTATTCACTTATAAGCTCATCAAATTTAACTTCCATTCTCATGAAATGAAAATTATGTTTTTAACTCATTTTAATATATAGGGCTACTTCATATTTTATTATTTTAGTCTTTTTTAGTAGTTCTTTAATTATTATTAAAATCCACCAACATATTCTTCGAATTTTCTTTTATAATTCTCATCTAGAAACTTAATTTATGAAAAAAGCATACAAAAGAAAATTAATTGTAATTAAGTTTTAATCAAAGCTTATCTATCTCTTTAAGTGAATCAACTTGCGGAGCTCTTTTTCTCTTACAGTTTCAAAAATAATCGATAGATTATTCTTGTGTTTAACTTTCTTGAAATTTTCTTGTCCTTAAATTTTTCTATTTTTGATTGGTTAGAAGATATGGGCCTCATAATTTTTTAAATTTATTATTTTATAACTTTCATCGCATTTTTTTTCTAGCTTTCATCATAATTTTTCTCTATTCTTTATTATAAAACTTCGTATATTTATAATTTTTTCTTAACCTTCTTTTTCTGTCTGTTTCAATTCCAGGTCGTTCTTTGTTGAATTATCGTTCTATTCTTCCGATATCGTTTCGATTTCTTCTATTATATCAAGGTCTTTTGTTTCTCTTAAAAATTATTCTCATTTTAATCTTCAAATATTAAATTGCCAGTTTTTTAAGTAAATCATCGAACGCTAAAATTTTTATAACCATATAAATTTATTATTCTTTCTTGCTTGAAGAGGTAAAATCAAGTACTTTCCCCTTTTTTTAATATCTAATTTCTCTTTTGGATACTCAACTTCTAGACCTATTTATTAAACATTTTGAACTGTTTTTGTCCGTTTCCTTAATATTTTATCTCGATTATTCTATATGAGTATCTCTTGACATTACACAAAGAATTTTACTTCGACAGATTATTTTACTTTTTTTGTTTCTGGATGTTATATTAATCTAATTCATAGACAGTCAATTTTAAAATTTCACTTTTAATAATTTAACTAGAAAGTGATGAGATCAAACTAACCAAGATTTTTCCACTTTTTACAACATTTTTTTTGGCAAATATATTCATTTATTTTGATCTTTTTATAATGATTTATATCAAAAAGAATTATTAAACAGTATCTAATTATTTTTAATTTTTTACCTTTCAAATGAAAGAGACAATTTATTTATTACTTAAAGAAAAAAAACATAAAAATACATATTTTGTTCATCTCCTTTCTCTTCTAACTACTTCTGCTTTCAAACTGTTTATATCAATTTTCATCACTTATATATAATCAACTTAACTATATGAAAACATGGAGGTAAATATTTTATTATCTTTCAATTTTACTTATGTAATGCCATTACATTCTATGGGGAGAAATCCTTCTTACCAATTCATGCTATTTCTTTTATAAATTTAATTTAGTTGTTTATTTAGTTCACAGTTCCCTCCAATTATTATAAAAGGATCTAAACATATAGCACAGCCAAAAATGGGATTTGGTAACTATAGTTCAAGTAAAGTCATTCGTCTTATTAAATATTTCTTTTATAATCTATCTTCCTTACTTTAATCCTCCAAAAGAATAAATATTTTCTTCTTATTTATCAGTTACAAGTGTTTAATCATAGATTCCATTTGGTATTTAAGAGCATCATTTTCACTTATTTCCACTTTCTATTCTTAAACTTTCTACTGTATTTAAAGTTATTTCATCGATACCAATGCCTCCTACAGTAAAAATAGCTCCTTAAGCCACTGCTAACTCTAAACCATATTTAGCTTCATTCATATCATTTAATTACTTACATCTACCATCATATTCCACTTATCAAGTTGTTTTTACCGCCTAATTATTTTTTTATCCTCCTACTAAATATAGTTTATTTTTATACTCTACGCTTCTTTAATATATAGGTATTTTTTATTGTATCTTAATTA
Organism: Loxodes magnus; assembly: GCA_946699065.1. Classification (NCBI taxonomy): domain Eukaryota; phylum Ciliophora; class Karyorelictea; order Loxodida; family Loxodidae; genus Loxodes; species Loxodes magnus. Next base: position 64,643 of record CAMPDV010000938.1, read on the forward strand.
ACTTCTAATCTTTCTTTATCACATCAAATAAATGTAAATTATAGGAATCTTTACTAAATTAATGAATATAATTTTAGAAGTTTTAACTTTAATTTTATTCTAAGTTTCAATTAAAAACTCTTATATTTTACTAATTTTCTTCTTTTTTCTCTCATTTGTTCTCAACTATTTTTTATATTTTTTCGTTTTCCTTACTAAAAATAAACTCAAAAGTCTGCCCTAAATAACTTATCATTTTATCTTTAATTTCCTCTAACTTTTATATTTATTAACTCCCTTTTTTTTAGATATTTTACAATTCTTCTTAAGTTATTGTCTCGTTAATATTTCTTAGATCGTATATAGTAATCTAGTCTTGCATTTTCATAATATACTGAAGTTCTAATACTTTCCTGTTTATTGTTTTTATGATTTATTATATTGAAATTTTAGTTTGATTGATTTGACTAAAGATATGACGATCTAAGAGAACTAAAGCTTAACTAACAATAAAAGTCTTCTACTAATTAATCTTTAGCAGCTATTATTTAAAATTTCTCCTTTAAGTCGTTAGCATTTCTACGGCTTATAGTAGTTATCATTTTTCCTAAGGTGTCTGTTTTAATCTATTTAGTATTGTTCATTGGTTTTTAAATTCTCAGGATTGAATTTAGAAACTATTTAACAAATAGGCCATAAATCTATCTGCTTTTTCTGAATTCTGCTACAAGCAGATAAGGCAAACATAATGATTACAAGGTAACATTTTAGGAATTCCTAATTGTGATTCGAATTTTTCATTACAAGATGCACAAATATCTAAGTCTTGCCTTTTTATAAATATATTATAACAAAACTAGTTTAGATTTAAATTTAATCCTTTTATCAAAATTGATTTTTACTTAATTTTATTTAGCTTTATGTATTAATTTGCTTTAAGAGTGTGTAGTACCTAATTAGTTCACAGCTCTTTCTATATTAATATTAAGAAAAAATGTTTTCATACTTCTTGTTAAAATTCTAGTAGTCCTATTAGTCACGTCAGCTTCTCGAAATGGGAAGCTAATAATTAAAGACTATTCTCGAATCTTGAAACAAATGCTCAAGTTATCTTATTAAGGATTCAAATAAGTATTTGCTGTTAAGTCACCAGTAAGCCCGTCAAGCAAACGTTTGCACCGCTAGTGAGAACCTTCGGGAATGTTAAACTTGTCTCTTTCGAGCTAGTCCACTCTTCCCTTGGTGGTATTAATGTGAGATTACTTACAATAAAAATATATAATTCACCAAATTATCTACTGGTTTTCCCAGCCACAGTCGATATCCGTTTAATTATTATATATATAATTAAAATAATAATGGGAATAATATTTTCATTTGTCTGATAATACTTAAAATCCTTAGAATAATCTTTGGAAAGATCCAAGATCTTGAAGGGAACGCATCTGGAGATTATCCAGCTTTCGTTAATTCTATGATCATTGAGTATGCATAAATATACATGGTAATCTCTGCTTGTAGAAAATAATCAGCAGAATATTCCCGTATATCCGTCAAGAAGATGCTAAAAGAATACAGCATGGGGATAACTTATCTTTCCTCGAACTCTAAATGTTAATGATTTATTTACTTCATATGTATTTTTAAGGAACCAATTTTAAAAATAACACATAAATTTTTATTAATGCAAGATACCTTTATTTAATTAAATTTTTTTGATTAATAAAATTCAATAAAATACTTATAACTTAAACTTAAATTTCCAATATCATTTATAGCTACTTTGAAAAAGCACAAAAACTTTTAATTTTAATTATCTTAAAAACTAAACATTATTATAATTTTTTATAATTATTTTATTTATAAATTTACTACATTTTCAATATTTCAAAATTTTTTATTAATCATAAAGTTAATACTAGATTTATTTAGGTTTATTTAATTTATTAACATAAAAAATTATTTACATTTCTAAGGCAAACATTTTTTAAATAAAAAGATTTTTCTTATGTAAAATTATTTAGATCAATTAACTATTTGAATTCAATCAGCTTACTGAATTATATTTATATCTGTAATGGTTGTCATTAATAAAGGATTTTAAAATATTTGCATTCCTAGGGTATTTTAATTTAACTTTTTCTATTTTTTTTCTAAATAAAAAAGTAAAATTTTCCTATTTATCTTTCTATTTCTTGTTTTTAAGCATCTCCACATATTTCTTGCTTTCTATAAAATCTTAACTTAACTTTGTTGTAATTCAATTCCATGCTTTTTTTTTTCTATATATATTTAGATTCAGATGCTCTTAGTTATTTTTAATAATAATAATAAAATAAAATGATTCCACCTTTAATAAATTCATCACTATGTTAAATTTAATTATCTTGTTTAATTTTAAATTTCCATTCTTCGTTTGGATTGTTTTCCGCAAAACAAACCTATTTGTTAATCCCTTTTTTATAACTCGAATTTTGGTTCAATCAAGTTCACTACCCAAAATTGCTCATTTCTTATTTTTTTGCTAATGTTATATCTCTTAAAATTTCACTCTTTCTATAAATTTTCTTCCTGTATAATGTCTTTTGAAGTATAATATAAATTACTGAACGATTGTCTTTATTTTAAATTTTCTTATTATTATTTTCGTTAAAATATCAACATTATCTTACCATATTATGGCCAATACTCCTGTAATATCAGGATTACAGCTTTAAAGCATTCTATTATAAAATTAATTTTGATTCGATTAATCTATAAATTCTACATCCATAGGGTCATATATCGACATATTTTAAAGAATTAAAATTCCCGTCAACTCTGCAAATTAATTGAACTTAGTTTATAATTACTCGATTCTCACATTTGCTGAATATCTATTGTCAATTTTGATTCTTATGTATTAGAAATAATATTTCAAATTTTTCCTTAGAACTCTTATACGAATCTTTAAATTTTTGATTTTCTTCTTTTATATTTTTGAGTTCTTTATGTATAATTTGCTAATTTTAGTCTGAAAGTGATTAATCATTATTAAAAGAGACTTTTTACAAGAAAATTTTCAATTTTTTATATAATATTTATATTCTAACTTTTTGATCGTTTCTTTAAATTATAGTTTTTAACGTATTTCTTAAATTATTGCTATTCATATATTTAATGTTCAATTTCTGTAGTTCTAAGTTTTTGAAAATTGAACAATCATATTTCTTTTATCTTATCTATTTAATTTTTTTCTTTTAAATTAGATAAATTAGATAAATTTTATTTCTTATTATATAAGATTATTTCTTATTCTAGAATACTCACTTTTTAGTAGCAAAAAATTCATTAAATATTTTATATAACTTAACATAAATTTCTTCTTTAATTCATTTTAACTTTGATTCGTTTCTAAAGGAATTACTTATCGAAATTTGTATTATTGATTATTTACCTTGTATTTTCTTTTCTTTTCAAATCATCTAAATTTTATTTACTTGCCTACATAATAAAGTTTTAGAAAGAAGGTGATAATATTTTATATTTTTATTCTTTTTCTTTTTAAAAAATATAAAATTCTGACAAAATTTTTAATTTAATTTTATTAATATAATCAATATCTAATATATAAAAATTTCTTATAATTTTAAATTTTACTTTAAAAAGTTAGAAAGATAATTTTATATCTTAAATTAAATAAAAATATTTTTATTTTTATTTTATTTCATCTTCTTTCTCTTCTAATTATTTCTGCTTGCAGACTGTTTATTTCAACTTTCATAATTTATGTATAATCTTCTTAACTATAAGAATACATAAATGCAAAAATGTAATTATCTTTTACTTTTACTTAAGTTGTGCAATTACATTCTATAGGAAGAAATCCTTCTTACCAATTCATATTATTTCTTTTATAAATTTATTTAGATTGCTTATTGAATTCATAATTACCTCCTAAAATTATCAATGGTTCTAAACAAATAGCTGCAATACTCAGAGATTATGGTTAAAAAAAATCAATCTATATTCATTCATCTTTTTAAATATTATATTTAAATATTTCTTTTATAATCTATCCTCCTTACTTTAATCCTCCAAAAGAATAAATATTTTCTTCTTATTTATCAGTTACAAGTGTTTAATCTTAAATTTCATATGGTAATTAAGAACATTATTTTCAACTATTTTCACTTTCTAATCTTAAACTTTCTACTGTATCTAAAATAATATTATTATCATCAACTCCTCCTATTGCAAAAATCCTTCCTTAAGCTGCTGCTAATCCTATACTACTTCTAGCTTCATTCATATCATTTAATTATTTACATTTACCATCATATTCCACTTATCAAGTTGTCTTAATTACTTAATTATTTATTTCTCCTCCTACTAAGTAAAGTTTATTTTCATACTCTACACTTCTTCAAATAAGTGGAACCTTTTATTATATCTAAACTAATTTATAATCTTCTTTTTCTATATCAAATAAATGTAAATTATAAGAATCTCTAGCGAAGTAGTGAATAAAATTACAAATCTTTTTATTTCTTTAATCTAAATTTTAATTTAGAATTCCTATATTTTATGTATTCTCTTCTTATTATCCTTAACTTTTCTCAATTATTTCTTATGCTTTCTCTTTTTTGTTCCTAGATACGGAGTCAAAAATCTGTTCCATTAGATTTATCAATTAACTTTTATATTATTCTAATTGTTATATTTATTAATTTCCTTTATTTTATACAGTTTAATAATTTTCTTAAGTTATTACTTAGCTACTATTTCTTAGATCATTTATATTAATTTTATCTTACTATTTTAGAATATATTCAAGTTTTAACACTTTTTCATTTATATTTTTTATACTTTATTTCAATTCAGTTTGAACTATATTGCCTTGATTAAAGATATGGTGATTTAAGAGAATTAAAGCTTATTAAGCAATAAAAGAATGTTATTAATTAATCTTTTATAGTTACTATTTCAAGTTTATTCTTTAAGACTTTAACATTTCTAAGTTTTACTCTACTTATTATTTCTAAATTATCATCTATTTATATTTATTTAAAAGTTGCTCGTTGTTTTTTAAATCATTAGGATTTTATAAAGAAACTGCCTAGCAAATAGGACATTTATTTTATTTGCTTTTTCTAAATTCTGCTGACAAGCAAATAATGCAGACAGAGTGATTACAAGGTAGAATTTTAGGAATTCCAACCTATAAGTCGAATTTTTCAGAACAAGATTTACAAATATCTTAGTTCTACATGATTATTATTTTAAGGTAAAAAAGTAGTTGAAATATAATTAGTTTTTTTATAATTTAAATAAATTTAAATAGTTTTTAGTTTTATTAATATAATTAATATTTTTTAATTCTAATAATTAATTTAAAATATTAAAAGTAATTATAGTTTTCTATTTTTCCTTGTTTATTATATAATAGCTACTATATTTATTTATTTTCATTAGTTTATTTCAACTTTTTTATTTATTTATTTAATATGCTAGCAAGTTTAATTTTTTAAAACCAAACATAATTTAAAGCAGATTAGTTTCTTAGATAAATATAATTAAAAATAATATTAAAATAATAATTAAAAAATGGAGAGTTGGAACAAAGGTTTTCTTATCGAAAAGATTACTCGTAATACTACTGATCAATCTTTCTAAAATTAACAACTAAGATTTAAAAGAAAAAATATTGCTAATTATCAGTAGAAAAATAACTACCTGCAAAAATTACTAAAAAGAGGCATACATTTAATCAACTAATTAATTTAGACAAGGAATAACTCCTGTAGATTATTTTCGACTACTCTGATAAAGTCGAGAATCTCGAGCATTATGTTATCAGATTATAACAAGATTTATAAGATCATGTGGACGATGAGAAGCCACAAACTGAATTTGTTACAAAATAGGATATTAATAACAGATATCAAGAAATAGAATGCGATATTGTTAGACTAGATGAATAAATGGGAATAGACTTTTAAAAATATGAAAATGCCTTTTAGCAAGTTAAAGAAATTAAGCAAAGGGTAGAGAAATTAGAGAGCTAATAGCCATAAAAAAATAAAGATTCAATGATAATAGAAGAACAATCCATGACTTAAGAAAAATACTTTAAAAAAAGTGCTACATATGTGGCAGTCAATATCATCTTTGAAGAAGATGCTAGGGAAATAAGGAAATTAGAAAAAAGATTTGAAATGAATTGACCATGTTTTATCCTTCCTCGGATGGTTAATTATGACGTAAGAAGATAACTCCAAGACCGTTCGGAAAGCTCGGAAGTGAATTTGGGTGGAGACACCGGGGAGTCCGAGACCCTGTAAAAGGTAATACAGGGGGTAATGGATCTTTTAAGGGAACACTCCATTAACCTTAATATTTTTAATTAAAATAATAATAGTTGAAATATATGATTTTAATTAAAGATACTACTATAGATAATTACTAATTTTAGTAATAATTCTTTTAAAATATCAGATATTTACGTTATTTATTTGTCTCTAATAAAAATTAATTTTCTATTAAAAAATGGAGAAATAATTTCGCCAATCCTAAATTAACTTAGAAATTTAACGAGAAATGGCGGGAGAAAGGGAGAGAATTCGAGAGCAAAAAGAAGAATCAAATTTTTCATCACAAGGTAAAGTTATGATCAGATATGTTGATTAAAAATCTAAGAAGAAATCTAATTTAAAACTTTAAGGCAAAATAGACTAAATATAATAAATAATCTAAAGGTATGAAGAAAACATTTCCAATTAAGGAAATAGATCAGTGAATTAATGAACAATATTGATAAAGAATAAGAGAAATTGATAAAAGTCAAAGCTATATAAAAAATTATTACTAGCATTATGGTGATTTTATTAGTAATCACAGTCAATATCTTGTCTAAGAATAAAATATGCTTATAGAAAATGACTAAGTAAAATCAAATGATCAAAAATTAAGCAGATGAAAAGACTGATAAAAATTGAAGTAGTTTATTAGAGTGGGAGTTGATTTTATTCTATATAAATGATGAAACAAATGTCTTCTTTTAATAGTATCAAGAATCTTTTCTACATCTATAAGGGTTGTAAGTAGGTGCTTTTATTTTTCCCACTTTCTATGTAAATCAATAAAAGACTGTAAAATTCAAACATGATATATCGTTTTCTACTATTTAAAAATCCTTATTATGAGAGGTGATAATTTTACGTTCGTAAATGTAACCATATAGCCTTTAAGCTAATATTTTATCATATATTTTTAAATATTTTATTCATAAGTACTATTAGTCTTCAATTATTTCGATCACTCCTAAATCCTTTTTGTAAATTGGAAGCATTTTAACTTATTTTAGTTAATCATTCCAAAATTAAATAAAAAAGTATTGATTTTCCAAAACCAACAATAGGCTCTCTTTTCATTAATATCTGGAAAAAAGGATTTAATACTACGATAAAGAGTACCAATTATCATACTTTAACAATATTGATCTACAGAATTACTAGAATAATACCAGCCTTAAAGCCTTTAATAAATATATAAGAAATAAATAATAGCATATTTTTTATAATGCAGTTATTTAAAATTTAAAAGAATTAAAATAGATAGAAATTTTATATTTAGTAATTTAGCAATCTTTAACAATTTTCTCAATTTACTTACATAAAATTGAGCAAATAGTATAGAAATTAAATAATTACTATATAAAAACTTAGAATTTAATCCTAAATCTTTAGAAAGAATTTTCAAGATTGTCATTATCCTATTAATAATCCCCTTTGTATGTATGGAGAGAATGAGACGATTGAGCACATATTTAAATGTACATACTATTCTTCTATAAGAGTCGACTATCATGAATGATTAGAAATATGGCTTCAGGCATCTTATACCATATGGTTAAGGATATAAAAACATATTTTGAAGGTTTTAATTGGAGTGCCTAGATTTACTAAAGATAATATTTCACATGAAACTAATGTCAAGAAGACTTGAGGAATTAGAAATGAAGAAAGAAAAAAAGAAATAAGTCATAGATGAGAAGAAAATAAAAGTAACTGGAATGATTAGATCAAGACAAGATTTAAAATACATCCACAGGCGTCTTCAATTTAAGGGAACAATTTTTGCATTTAAGACTCAAAAAATACTTTTAGTTAAAAACTTAAATTTATAAAATAAAATAAAAAATAAAAAAAAGTAAAATTTGAAGTTTATAAGTAATGTCCATTATATAAAATTTCATGTTAAAATCAAATAAGTATTTTTAGGTAAAAATGTTTACTATTTTATTTTAAATCTGTAACATAAATAAAAATAAAATAAGTTACTAAACCAATTTTAAAATGAAATTATTTTGAATGTATATTCAAAAAAATATATATAAAATAAATATCTTTTTCTTTTTATAATTATGCAAATTTATATAAACTATATTAATTATAATTGGATTTTGTTAGAATTATATAAAAAAATAAAATATTATCTAAACTATAAAACTAATTATAATTTTTGCGTTTAAAATTAAGTAAAAAGTTTTTTGATAATTTAATAATTAATATATCTTAACTTTAAGAAATAAATATTTAAAAATATTAATCATTTTTGGAAAAAATTTATGATAAAGAATATAATAAAAAATAAAAATTTCAATCTAAAAATTCATCCTTGTACTTTTCTTATTATTTCAGCTTCTAAAGTATTTATATTTACTTTCATCAATAAAAAAAAATCTTATTAGTTTTATGACCACATAAAAGCAAAAGCAAAATTTTAATTTTATTTAACTTCTGTCACGCAATTACATATTTCTGGTAGTTCGCCTTATTATCATTCTTAGTTTTCTCTTTTATAAATTTTATTTTATTACTTATTATGTTAATAATATCCTCCAAATATTAGCATAGGTTCTAAGGATACGGCAATGTTGGATAAATTTGAAGGCAAATTAAAATCAAAATTATTTCATTCATCTCGTTAGATATTATATTTTATAATACAATTTATAAATTAATTTCCTTATTTTTTCCCACCAAAAGAATAGATATTTTCTTATTATTTGTCAGTAATAAGATTTTGATCATAAATTCCATATGGTAATTGTTAACATATTTTTCAATTATTTTATTTTTCAAGTGTCAAACATTCTACTGAATTTAATACTTTATAGTTTATACCAAATCCACCTATGGCGAAAATAATTCCTTAAGCAGCTACTACACCAGCACTACTCCTTTCAATATTTAAATTGCTTAACTATTAGCATTCTCCGTTATATTCCACTTATCATACATTATTTACAGCTTAATAGTTAATTTATCCACCTACTAAATATATTTTATTATTATAATCTACACTTCTTCAAAAATCTGGAATTTATTATTATATTTTCACTAACTTGTATTATTCTGTTTTAACATCAAATAAATGAAGATTTTAATTAGCAGGTCAAAAGTAATGAATAAAGTTTGATTTATTTTCTTATTAAATTATATTTTTATTTTTTTATATTTATGCTTATTATTCCTAAATTTTTTAGACTTAAATAAATTTACTTACAAGTTATTGTAATTCTTCTTCTTCCTAATTAGCTGATAATGAAAATAGCTCTTTTATTGAATATAAAATAATTTCTTTTTATTTTTCTAAATTCTATATTTATTAATTTCCTTTATGTTATAGTTCTTTTAAAATTTACTCTAGTTAAGAATATTATTTCTCTTCTAATATTTCTATTTGCTTGAAACTTTTCTACTCTTTATATTATTCCAATACTTTTATCAAATTATTCATTTCATGCACCTTTAAAGAAATATCAATAAATATTTAATTCTTTAAAGCAAACTAACTTTTATTAATGAGACTTATGACTTCAAAAATAAATGAAGACTATGATTAAATAATTTTTTACATTATCTACTTTAAATTAAGCTTATAAAAGCGTAGAGACTCTAAAATAGTTGCTATCTGTTATAATTTTTATGTTCCTTACTGTATTTTTTAAATAATTTATTTATTTTTAAGTAATTTACTAGGATGAATATTTGATACTTTCTAGCATATAGAACATTTGTTTAGATTCTATCTTCTAAAATCTCCAGTTAAGCAAGTTTAACAGATTGAATGATTACAAGGTAGCAGAAAAGGAATTCCAAGTTCATCATCGAAGTCAATTTAACAAGAGCTACACTTTAGTTAAATTTACATTTTATTAATTTTTTTTAATTTTATGAAAGCTATCATTTATATAATAAATTATATATATTTTTCTTTTTTTATTCAATTTTTATTAAAATTTTGGCTATTATATATATTTTAAAATTTGCAATAATTTCAAAGAAAACAATAAAATTTAAGCTATAAATAATATACATTTTATTAACATTTTTTTAAGCTAGCTTTTATAAATTTAAGCTATGGCTATATTAATGAAATGAGATTAAGCAAATAAATAATATGAATAGTTTCTTTTAATTTTATTAATGAATCTTTTAAGATAAAAATTTAACTGATATTTAAAAATTAAAGCTATAGCATCAAGATTTTAATAAGGAAATATTAATCTAAAAACTGCTAAAACTAACCTTATAAAATTTAAGTTTTATCCATAAAGGAAAATTTTATAACTCAAAGTTAGAATTTCATAGAATTTAAAAAAAAGTCAACTAGAATATCGATTAAACTTAAAATTTAAGAATATTTCTCAAAAAATAAAGATATTAATCTATTTGTTTTTTAATTAAGGCTTAAAAAATTTATTATAGCCTAAACGATTCATTATACAAGATTAAAATGGAAGCAACAAGATCTAGACTGGATGTAAAAGGGAATAAAACCTGGAAAAGCCCGAGTTCCCAATCTCGCTTAAATTGAGTCTTTCAAACTTTTTTATTTAACAGCAGGGAGCATTAAATGCTGTCTTCCTGACGGTGTTGAGGGTCCCCCAAACGAAGAAAAATAAAATTAATAAAATTAAATAAAATTATATTATTTTATTATATAATAATTTAAGTAGGGTGGAAAGCCCTTTCCTCCTTATGCTGCTTGGAGGCCAAGTAAGGCAACAAAAAAATGAGCGCGGACGGAGGATAAATCGGTGGAAGAGAAACCAATTACAAGAGAAGGAAGATGTGACAAGCTGGAGAACTCTGAATGCCAGGAAGAAACTTTCTTCATCATAGGTCCGGGAAATTTACTCGTAATCGCATTTTGCATACTATGCTTTGGAAGGAAAAATTACAGGGGCGTACTGCAGGAAGAGGAAACAAGGAAAGAGAGAGACCCATAAAAAAAATCTCGACATTAAATAAAATTAATTTAAAGAGCTGAGCACCAACGAGAGTGCTACGCGCTCTATAATCCAAATTTATTTATTTATTATATAAAAATCTGGATATCTGTCGCGCTCGAGAGAACTAATAGGTAATCTGGTGAAGTGTATACAGTATTTCGAGTAATCTCACACTAGATGCCACCATGAAGAAGGGTGGATAAGCTTTGAAGAGGCAAATAAAACTTACCCAAGGGTTCCCTTTAGCATTATGAATGTTTGAATAACAGGCCAACTAATAACTTAATTACTAATTCTTATTTGGATCTTAATCAAAAAGTTTAGAGCCTTTTATTCAAAAATAATTTTTAATAAGTATAATCCCTATTTAGAGAAGCTGATGTTACTCATTATACAGCTATAATTTTAACCAGAAGTATGAGAATACTTTTTTTAATATTAAATATTAATATTGAAAGAGTGCACGCCAACGAGGTCTACGCGCTCTATAATCATACTTATAAATTTATTTATAATATTTTATTTTTTAAATAAAATTAGTCATAAAAGTCAAGCAAACTTATTATTTCATTACATAATAATAATAATAAATTAATAAGCCTCTATCTCTTAAATTTAACCACAAATAACTATTTTATTTTATAGTAAATTTTATGGATCTTTCTTGATTTTCCTCATCCATCCCTTCTTCTTTCTGTTAATTGAGCTCTTCTTTCTTTAGCTCCTTTTGCTCTTAAGTGCATTATAAGGTCTTTTTATAATAATAGTAATGCATTTATTCCTTGATATATTTATCTTTCTTTCTTATGCTATACTATTTATAGATCCTTTTTGATGCTTCTTAATCTTGCTTCTAAATTTATAATCTTTCTGTTTTTGCTCCCATAGTGCCTTGGAGAACATTAAGCTGCAAGCACTTTTTGCAAAAAGAAAACCTTTTCGAGTAACCATAAGTCATCTTTGGTACTATTATTGATTTTTAGCGTTTAAATGAAAATTAAATTTACTAAGCATAGTTCATTAAGTAAGCTTCCTAAGTTCAAGCGTAGATTCCATCGACCAAAGCAAGCAAAGCTTGATAACCTCCATATTTAAAATTTTATTCATATATTTAAAAAAATAAGATAAAAATAAAATATATTAATACAAAACTAATTTAATTTTCAGAGAATTAAAATAATTTAAACGAAATTAAAAGGGCAGAATAAGTAAACTTTTCACTTTTATAGTATCTTCCAGTTAATTTCGAGCTTTATATTTCTATAATATTTATTTATTATCTATCTTATTAAATATATCATAATATACAGTAACAATATCATCATTTTTTTCAGTGAAGCATTGAAATTTAATTTTAATATTTTATATCAGAGTTATAAAAATTAAACCTTTAATAAACTCAATTTAAACTTGAAATTTTACTAAAAGAATAAACCATAATAACTAAATATTTTTATGATTTATGCTATAGATAAAAGTAAGGCAAGGTCTATGATTTGAAACAATTAAGCTTGGTTTAGCTTCAATTTTATTAATTCTCTTTTGAAAGTTAATGATATATTAAATTTAATTTTTATAATTATTATAACTTAAGTTAATTATTAATAATATTGATAGTATTTTTAGAACTTTAAGTTTAAACTCTAATTCTTATATTCTTTTTAATATTTCAGCTTTTAAATTATTAATTTACTTTTATTAGCAGTTAAAAATCTTCCTAGTTCTATGACCACATAAAAGCATAAGCAAAATTTTTATTTATCTTTGATTCTGATAAGCAGTTACGTACTTCTGGCAGTATACCTTATTGTCATTCTTAGTTTTCTCTTTTATATATTTTATTTTACTGTTTTTATTTCTTATGATTTCCTCCAAATATTAGTATAGGTTCTAAACATGCCGCAATATTTGCCAAACCTTAAGGTAAATTTAGATCCAAGTTATTTCATTAATCTCGTAGTATATTATACTTTAAAATCTTGCTTATAAATTAAATTCCTTATCTAATTCCTCCAAAAGAATAGATATTTTCTTACTACTTGTCAATTACAAGCCTTTAGTCATGAATTCCATATGGTAATTGCTAGCAAAATATTCAACTAGTTTAATTTTCTAGCTTCAAGCATTCTACTTAATTCAATAATTAATTACTTATTCCTTTTCCACCAACTGCGAAAATAACTCCTTTAGCTGCTGCTACACCAGCACTACTCCTTTCCACATTTAAATTACTCAACTGCAAGCATTCTCCATTATATTCTACTTATCATGCAATATTTACAGCTTAATCATTAATTTTTCCACCTATTAAATATATCTTTTTATTATAATCTACACTTCTTCAATTATAAGGAATTTGCTGCTATATTTTAACTAAATTATATTATTCTGTCTTGACATCAAATAAATGAAGATTCTTACTATCACTCCAAAAACAATTAATAAAGTTAGAATTTTCCTCTTAAAGCTTTGTAATTTTCTCTTACTGCTTCTAGTTCTTTCCACACTGTTCATTATTTTTTTTAATTTCAACAAACTGATTTTCTGTTTATTAAACTTGCTGTGCTTCATAGTTAGCTGATAATTAGAATAGCTACTGCAAAAATTGCTAAATTGTTTTTTTTTATTTTCCAAGGTTGTAAATCTATTAGTTTCCTTTCTGTTATAGTATCTTCTAACTTTCTTACAGTTAAGAGTATTATTATTCATTAAATTTATCTATATGTGTAAAAGTTAGCTACTCTTTATACTATTTAAGTACCTTTATCAAATGGGAGATCTCATGTATCATAGAAGAAATTTAATTTTGTTATGGAAAATAAATTTTATTAATGAGACTGATAACTTCACAAGCAATCGAGAATTACGATTAAGCAATCTTTTAGTTTATTGATTTCAACTAGCTTCTCTAGTCTCTTAGAGACTCTAAAGTGGCAGTTATCTATTTTTATTTCTAACTTTTTGCTTTAACTTTTAAATAATTTGGTCATTTTTAAGTAATTTGCTGGGATGAATTTTTGATATTTTCTGACAAATGGGACATTTATTTTGATTCTATTTTCTAAATTCATTTGTTAAGCAAGTTTAGCAAATAGAATGTTCACAGGGTAGTATAAAAGGAATTTTTTATTACTCATTGAAGTCACTTTAGCAAGGGTTACACTTTTCTGAAAATTACATTTATAGAAACTATTAAATTTTTATCTATTATATTGAAATTTTTTTATAATAATTATAATTAAAATTTTAAGCTCTAAAAAAAGCAAAACTTTTCTAAAAAAATTACAGAAACAACATTTTTCGGGAAAATATAAAATGATGATAAAATAAAATTTAGAAGTTTTTATTTTAACAAAATTACTGAAAAAATTTAAATATGATTAAAGCGAAAATATTTAATGAAATTGTATAAGCAAATTATTTTAAACAACTCACATGATTTTAAGGATTAGAGTAAAAGATGTAAAAGAAGATCTTTTAAAATTAAATTTTATTTTTATATATTTCAAATTATTAAAAATGAAAGTAACATAAAATTTTTATTAAGTTTTAAATTAACTAAAATTAATAAATTATATTTTTATATAAATGATAGTTAATTTCATAAAATGGAAATTATATAATCATTTTTAAAAGTTAGGTGTTTTGAAGTCATAAAATCTCTTTTTACATCTGTAAAAATTTTGAACGACTTTTTTGTAACCATTAGTTTTGATATTCTTTTATGTTGCTGAAACTTCATTCTTGATTCAGTTTCCTCCCCATATCTTGCACTAAAAAATTATTTTTTATTTACTTACTCTAGTCCAATCAATTCTCATAAATCTTTCCAAGGGAATCACAGAAGCGACTTTACCTTCGATAGAGATTCTAGCTTAATTCCTTCCTTTTATGCCTTTTGATACGTACCTTCTCAGTCTCTAATCACCGACAGTAATATTTTATTATGAGAGGAATACTTTACAGTTTCTGTAGAGATACCAACCACTACCATAATAGAAGCATAAATTTTTCGAATAGTTTTACTGGCTCTCGAGAAGTTGATTTAGATACTATGAAGGACACTTTTATTCAAACTTCATTGGTTTTAATGACTAAAGTTAGCTGGAGGATACCATTAAATGCTTTTATTATGCTGCAAAAAAACTCCTTGCTCCAGATTGCTACTCTAAGATTACATAGTCTTCTTTGCCAATCTAAATTCTCACAGCAATCTCTAGAGTTCCCTCCTCAAATCAATCTCGGCTAATTAAAGTTCCGTATTTAAACCAGAATATCTCCACCGCATTTGGGAGTTTTCGTACTTGAGTAACTAAACCTATTATCCCAGCTCAGCTAATTCAAGAGCAAGTTATTCTACCTTCTTCCTTCTTCTTCGCCGATTTGGCAGATAAAATCCTTTTAGTAACCCGACGGTTTTTTTATGGAAAATTATGATAACAATTTGAGTTGATTAAAAATATAATAATAGTAATAATAAAAAATATAAATGATAGATAGCTATAAGGATTTAATACAGAAAGTTAACGTCTTATAATTTATGACTATAAGTTACATTCATTTTTTTGGACTATACTTAATTGCAATAGGTGCTTGAAAACTTCTGGATCTTTTTAATCATTTTTCAAATATTATTTTTAATTTTTAAAAAGAAACTATCTATTTTTCTTTAAGGTATAATTTTTCTTTAAATTATATTTTTTTATAGTTTCTATTTCTAAAGCTTATAAGGCAAATTTTTTAACTTAAGGAATATTTAATTCCAAAATATTTTTTTCTAAAATATTTTTAAGCAGAAAAGTAAAAAGTTTCTTACTTAAAATTTAGTTTAGAATATATTTTTGTAAATTAAATTTAATAGTATGATCTTCTTTTGAATACTATTTAATAAAAATATTTATTAAATTAAATAAATTTAATTATAATTTATTTGGATTAAAATTAAATCTTAACTTCTAATAAAATATAATGCATATTAGAGTACTTAAAATTCATTAAAGATATATTACCAAAATTATTAAATTGAATGAAGGTTATTTAAGTTTAAAAATAATATTTTATAAGAGCATTAAAAATTAGTATTTGAAATTAAAGATGAAGTATCCTAAATTTTTAAGCTTTTACTTTATTAAAAAAATTGAATTTGTTATTTTGAATAAAAGCTTAATTCATTTTATTTAACTTTAAATATTAATGGTTAAAAATATTTTTAGTAATTAAATAATATAATTTCTCTTATATATACTAGTTTTAGGAAACATTTTAAAATCTCTCTGCTTATGAAATTTTGTTAAAGTGTAAGTTGTTATTACTTTTGATAAAAATATAATAGTTTTTTTAAACCAAAATTATAAATAATTGGAATACAAGCAATATGATTTTTTCAGGATATTTAAATAATATTTTTAAAGCTTTTATAATAAAAAGGAATTTCATTTTTTTTGTATTATTAAGCATAATTTTTAAGCACTAATATGTAATCTAGTAGATTTATGTTTTGAATTATATAATTAAAATTAAAAGAAAAGATTAATTGCTTCAATATTGAAGTTTATTTTGATTATAAAATTTTTTTATATATAAGATAAAAAAAGCAATTACATTTATTAAAAATAGTTAGATTTATTTTTAAAGATAATTAAATTTTTTTAATAACATGTATTATTGTCATAAATATAAAAGATTTTCTATAATTTAAAGAGGTTTAATTAATTTAATATATATTTCAATCAGTACCATAATTTAAACCTAAAATTTAAACTTTCATAAATGTTTGCTGATTTAAAAATATAATTTCTATTATTAACTATAAATAATTATAAGAAATTCTTTTTAATTTTTAAGAAGTAAATTATATTTTTAGCATTCAAACGAAAAAATATTTAGGTAATTTTTGCTATTTTGATACTTTTTTGAATTAATGAATTAACAATAATAATAAATTTAATTATTTAAAAAATAATAATTTTATAAATTATAATATACATCTTTATAAATACATTATTTAAGTTATAACACACAAAAAAGCAACTCTTATTATTATTTTTTTTTAATCGATTACAACATAAAAAGTTTCGGTCATCATTATTTAAAATAAAATTTAAGTTAAAATTTTTTCTTATTATTAGGAGTATAAATAATTATTCAGTTTCTATCATAAAATAATTTAAAATATATTTGCAAACAATTATAATTTTCTAAATTTTTTTAATATTATTTAAATTAAAAAAGTATTTTATAACTTTTTCTATAATATTTTCTTCTATATAATAGAATTATTTATAAATGCTAATAAATATAAATTATTTTAAAGATATTTGATAAATAAAATATAAGTTGATATTGAAATTAATACTTATATTTAGAAATGCAAAATATTATTTTATAAGTAGATTTAATTTTTCAACTATTTATACTTATTTTAAATTAGCATAAACTTTATTTTCAATTAATTATTTTTTTTATTAATTTGTATATTAAATAATAAAAAGTAAAACAATTTATTATGCCTTTTTAATACTTATCTATAAAAGTAGAAATTGCAATAAATAACTTTGCAAAATAAAATATCTGCTATTATTATTTTTTATATCACTTTAATATTTTAATTTTTAATTTTGGTAATAAAAAAGATGATCAGAATTTAATTTTGATAAAATCTGTATATCTTATAAAATTTATTTAATTGATTTCAGAATATTAAAATAATATATTTTAAGAGCTAAAAAGTTTAAACTTTATCTTTGACCAATTAAATGCATTTTATTTAAAAATTGTTAGTTTATTTAAATTAATAAATTGACATTACAAAATAAAAATAAATATATATATTATTAATGATAATATTTTCATAATATAGTATTAAAAGTTAGTAATTTAAATATATAAAATATTATAATAATAAACAATATTTTTCTTTATAGCTTATTTAATTTTTTTAGTTTAAAAATCTATGAGATAATTGATTTAAAGCTAATAACTACTTATTATAATATTGGATATAATTAAAATTATAAAAAATTAAAATTTTTTAAACAGAGAAAATTTTATTTCAATTTTTATTTTAATCCATTTTGTGAAAATTTTAATTTTATATCATAAATTTTTAAAACTTAAAAAATTTTTCAAAATATGCTGGTAAATAATTAACATATTTAAAATGAAGAAAAAATAAAAATTTTAAAAGTATGCTTATAAAAAATACTATTCGATTCTTAATAAGAATAATCATCTATTTATTAGAACTTATATTCTAAAATTTATAAAAAATATGATCCTATAATTAATAGCTAAAAATTGTAATTTAACAATTTGGTAAAATATTTAAGCCTTTATTTAAAATTTTTCTTTTTGAGGAATCAACCTTTTTCAGATGAACAGTTCATACTCTCTGCTTTTAATAAAAAAATGTTAATATTTATTTTTTTCCCATTTTGGAAGCTCGAATTTCTTCAGGTTTTCTTTCCTATTCTTTCGCTCGTCTTTTTTAAGGCTAAAAAGTTTAAGCTTTTTTGTTTTATCTTGTAGATGGCTCTCTTCGTTTACAATTGAAATCTTGAGGCCATTTTTCATTAATTAAAGAAAACTACTACTTTCTAGTGAAGCTTGTTGCATTATTTTAATGTATAATTTTTCATATCGCAGTAATAGCGAGTTATTTAAGGTTTTTTCTTCTGGATATTTTTTATTTCCTCTTTTATTCTTTGATATCCTTTTTCACTTATTCCTAAGTCGATTTTTTCTACTTTTTACTATATTAATGTTTTTGATTTAATATTAAAAAAAATATATCAGGATTTTTGCGGCTATAAAGAGGCAGGAGTTAATGACATACTAGAAAGGCTAGGACCAGGAAAAGGTAATCATAAAGATCATCCATCAAATTGAAACTCCCACTTTTGAAGAAAAATCTAGAAAATGAGCTAAAAGTATTATATGCTAGGAAATCAAGAATCTCACCACATTACAGTAAATAAATTATGATTAATCTTTAAAAGTGGTACTAGACCTTCAGGAAGAGGTCAAAAAGCTGAAGAAAGGTAATAAGAGACTGATGAAAAACTTGAAATTGCAGAGGAAATAGAATCTAGACCTTTAACCTAATAAAAGACTTTAAAACGCATATCATATGGCTTTTCTTTAATATTATTTATATACTTATTTATTTTTCTAATACTCTTAGAATTGCACATTGATTAACTTCTGAACTATATTCTGCTTTAGGAAGTGATATTCTGATATTTTGGCAACTTTAATATGGATCCATTAGCATATTTCTTATATTTTTGGAATATTTCTTAGCAATAAACTTTATAATATTAATTTTCATGCAAAGTATATCTAAAGTAAACTACCTTCTTAGATCTTTTAATTTATTAATTGTTCAAATTTATTTTAGCGTTAATCTTTTCTTATTCTTAGTTCTAAAACATATATACTCATACTTACTAGCATTAATGTTCAATTTTACTCGTGCAAACACTTTTCACATTACTTTAATCATAAAATTCATATGAAATTTATTAGAATTAAATAAAAAATCATCTGCCCAAGCTTTAGTAACAAATAAGCATTCACAGATTTTGAAATCGATTGTTTTTAATGAGTTTCTAAATACCTGATAACATCATTATGGAAGATAATAGCTAGAACAGAACTATATGAACTTCCTTAAAATATTTCATATTATATTATATAATAAAATGGATGTCAGTAACAGTTAGGAGAACTAGCAGGTAATCTGGTTCAGTGTATACTTTATTGCAAGAAATCTCGCACTAAATGCCACCACGTAGAAGGGAAGACAAACTCAGTTGAGACATGCCTAACTTGCCCGAGGGTTTTCCCTAACAGTATGAATGTTTGACTGACGGGCCTATTGATAACTTAAAAACTATTTTTTATTTGGATCCTATTCAAGAAGACTAATTTGGTTCAAAATTCGAGAATAGTCTTCAGGAAGTAGATTCTTCATTTGGAGAAGCTGACGTGATTCATTGGACCACTATAATTTTAACGAGAAGTATGAGAATACTTTTTTTAATATTAGTTATTAATTCTGAAAGAGTGCGCGCTAACGAAGTGCTACATGCTCTATAGATATCTTTATTTATTTATTATTATTATTTATGGGTTTCTTGAAAATGTAGCAACTAAAATGAATCTAATATCTAGATTATGATAAAATGATTAAAGCATTTTATTAGGACAAGAAGTATTTTTATTCTATGTAAATGATGAAACAATATTCTTCTGTTAATAGTGTCAAACATCTTTATTTATAAGGGTTGTAAATAGATGCTTTTATTTTTCCAACTTTCTATGTAAATCAATAAAAGACTGTAAAATTCAAACATGATATATCGTTTTCTACTATTTAAAAATCCTTATTATGAGAGGTGATAATTTTACGTTCGTAAATGTAACCATATAGCCTTTAAGCTAATATTTTATCATATATTTTTAAAAATTTTATTCATAAGTACTATTAGTCTTCAATTATTTCGATCACTCCTAAATCCTTTTTGTAAATTGGAAGCATTTTTACTTATTTTAGTTAATCATTCCAAAATGAAATAAAAAAGCATTTATTTTTCAAAACCAACAATAGGCTCTCTTTTCATTAATATCTGGAAAAGAGATTTAATACTACGATTAAGAGTAGTAATTACCAGACTTTTAGTTTTAAATTGATACAAAGATAATTAATTCTAGCTAAGCATATAATTATTGAATTATTTTAGATTTTTGATATAGTATTTTTAATATTAATATCTTACTATTATAAAGGATTATTTTAAACTATATTTTGCTATCATTTAGAATTTTATATTATTAAAGTAACAAAGCTAAAGTTTCCTTTGGTTTACTTAGCACTTAAATTCCTTTAAAATATTTCTTCCTTTATATTATCTATGTTTTATTAATTATAGTTAAATAAAGAGTTCTTTAAATGGCTTCATTAGCAATTTAATTAGTTTTTAGAACTTAATTTTTAATATTTATTTATAAAAATAAATGGTATAAATTAAAGCTATTTAGTAATAATATATCAATTAATAATAGAGTTATTGTATGAAACTGTTTATTTAAATTTTAAATTAAAATAATTTCTTGACATCTATAACTGCATGAATTGCTTCTTTCAATTATAGACATTAGTAAATGTTTTTAATGCTTTTTAATTATAATCTTGATCTCATCAATTTTTAATTAATCTTGTTATAGTCTCTCTTTTATGTCTTCCTTTTTTACTTTTTCCATTTCTAATAATTCTATTCTTCTTGATATAAGTTTCTTGTGAAATATTTTTATTTATAAATCCAAATATCCCAAATAAGACTTTGGAAAGGATTTTATAAGTCCTTAATCATATATTATAAAGCGCTTAAGTCATAATTCCCAATCTTTTACGATAGTCAATTTCTTATATTAGAATAGTATATACATCTAAAAATGTGCTTGAATGTATCATACTCTTCATACATACAGTAGGGATTATCAATAGGATAATGACAATCTTAAAGATCTTTTCTAAAATTATAAGATTGGGTTCTAAGTTTATATATACTGATAATTTCTTGTCTAAATTCTTTGTTCAACTTAATGTAAGTGTTTATTGGAAATTTGGTTAAGATTACTGAACTGTTCAGTATATATTTTAGCTTTTTTCATTCTCTTAAACTTTTGAGTAGCTGTATTATAAAAATATTATTGTATTTTGTCTCTTATATATTTAGTAAAAATTTTTTAATTTATACTAATCTTGTAATTCTACAGGTCGATACTATAGAGATCTGATAATTGCTAAACTTGATCATAGCATTGAAATCAAATTTTTCAGTTGGTAATGAATAGATTGTCGATGTTGGAAAATCAATACTTTCTTATTTCATTTTATAATAGAATTAAAAAAATTTATTGCCATAATGTGTTTGAAAGATAACCAGTTTAAATCTATGAAATATAACTTGTTGATGTTGGAGTTGTTGCTTAAAGTGCTTTTCTTGAAATCATTCTCATATTTGATTCGATTCTATTCAAAACTCCAGTTATTCCTTTCTGAATATACCATGGCACTAGTTCTCTCCATATTCTGCTTCAGGTAGTGTAAAAAATCTGCATAAAGTTTTAAAATGTCAATAATCACATTCTTATATCTCATAAGTTTAAAAAAAACTTTTTCATTACAACTAAATACTTGATTGCGACTTCTCTGCAATGAGGATTAAAATTCTTCTTCTAATGTAGCATTAAATTTAAATATGTTACTTTTTCCTTTTAAATATTGGTTAATTATATAATCATAAATTTAAGATTTATTATTTATAATGTTTCTTTAAAATTTAGATGCATTCAGATTTGATAACATTGATCTTTAAGTGAGCTTATGTAAAAATGCTCACTTGTTTCATTTATTAACTCCTGCATCTACTTTTAAGTTTAGGAAAGAAGAATCAGATCATCTGCTCATCGTCTGCATGCGAAGCTAATACAACAACCCTGGCATTTTAATTCCAATTAGGTACTTTTACTTTCCAAATATCTAATTACTATGTCATAATAAAATTATGCTAAAACTGGTCCATGCGAACTTCCTTACATAACTCCATTGTTGTATTATAACGTTCTGGTGTTCTTTCCATCTATTTTAAATGAAGAATTTAGGTTTTTGTAAAACAACTCTAAGGCTTTTATTAGTCCAAGTGGTAGTTTAACTCTCTTAAATTGATCTAAAAAAAGTCTTCTTTCTATTGAGTTAAACATTTTTTCAACATCTATCAGTGTTGCTATCAATTTAGTTTTACTTTTAGCATTTTTCCGATAGTTATCAATTATTTGTTATATTATTCATATTTATTAAGTTGTTTATCTATTTTTCATAAATCCCATTTATGAAGAACGAATCAAATTTCTCTAATAAAGCAGATTGTATAATCTTTTTGTTAAAGCTTCATCATATAGTTTTACAATAATATTAATAAGAGAAATAGGTAGTCAGTTTTTCCAGTCATCTTTATTTCCTTTTTTAAATATTGGAATTTTTGCCAATGTATTTAAATCCTAAGGGATTCTTCCAAATCTTAACATATTATTCAAAAAAGAGTGAAGAATTATTATCAAATATTATCCACCATATTTCAGAAATTCACCTTTTATTCAAGCTTAAACGGCTGCTTTTTCATTTGTAATTTCTTTTTAATTTCTTGTATTTCTTGTACGGTAAAAAGATCAAATCCTTATAAATATGAGAGTTGATAATCTTTAATTTCTTAAATATTATCTTATATTTTATCTATTTTTTAATTACTAAGATTTATTTATTATTGAGCTAGATTAGAATATTTGTTAAAAATACAATTACTCCATGAATCAATGGATTTATTTTTGATTTCTTAATTAAAGTTCATTTAAATTTATTTTTTTAGGCTTTTTAATTTCCTTAGTATGTGAAAATATTTCTTTATCATCTCCATTTAGAAGTAAAAGTTTCTTTTTTGCTTTGTTTTTTCAAACTTTCACAAATTAGACTTGAAGTCATTCAGAATGTCGTTTCACTTTTTCATGAATATTAGTTACTTATTAGTTTATTCTTACAGATATAATGTATGCTTCTTATATACTGAGTTAGCCCTTTTAGGCCTACATATTTCTTAATAAAATCTTGAGGAAATTTGTTATAACTTGTCTGGAATAAAGGATCCTAATGTTTAATCAGCATTTTATTAGATGTTATTTTTGATAAATTCATTTTAAACTTCAAGATTATCTTAATCTATCTAAAAGGATTCTAGATAATTTTGCTGGAAAGATTCTAAATATTTTTAACGATTTATTGCATCTTATAACCTGTTTATTTTATATTTCCTCAAATTCTTTCACATCTTCAATTAATCTCACATAAAATTAAGTTTTGTTTTATAAATCAATTTGCAAAAAAATAATTTTTTTCTTTTTAAGCTATAATATCATATTATTACTGTTTATCTTATAAAAGAATTGTTTTAATAATTAAGTTTTTATCTTTAAATAATCTAGCAATTTTTAGTTGATATCATACTTTATGAATAAATATAATTACAATCTTTAAAATATCAATCAAATAGATCAATAAGCAAAAAATAATGACCATTTAATTAGAAAATGAATATTAAAACATTTTAATTTAATTTCTTGATAAGATATTTTAAATTGAAATTAGTTGCTTTTTTTTATTTATTTTAAATAAACCACTTTAAATATTTTTATGTTTATGAATATTTAGTATCTTAAATTAAAAAATACTATATTATATATTAAAACAAGTATTTATTAAAGGAATGCTTAAATTATAATTTAGTTGTCTAATAATTTAGAATAAAACAAAAAAGGCTCATTATTAAGGTTATTTATAAAATTGTGGGCTATTAGCATTATCGGCTTAGTAGAAGCTTTTATTTTAATTATGCTATATATATTTTTTTTTATATTGTACGAAATATTTGCCATTTTTTATAGATATAATTATAATAGTTATTAACTTACACTTTGTATATTATTTTAATTAATACAAAAGATTAAAGCTTTTATTTTAACCTTTTTTGATATAATGAAGGTATATTTATTTCTTAATTATTTACACTTTCATTTTAGTAATTCGTATTATTTAATATTAGAATATAATTTTATTCTTATTTTAAATGGAAGTATAAGATAATTTACAAGAAAGTGAAGATTTTTATAATTTTGCATATATTCAAATTATTTATATAATCTACTAACAAATGTTTTTATATGATAAATAATCAATCAATTTTTTAAAAAAGCTTTCAACTTTAATAAAATAGCTTCATTAGAAATTCAAATTTTAAGATTAATAAATAAAATCAATTTTCTATATACATAGTAGATATATTCAAGTTGCTTTAAATTAGAAAGCTTATCTTTAAGCTATTTCTTTTAATATTACGAAATGAGAAAAAATTTTGAAGAGAAAAAATACTTAATATAACAATTTTTTCTTAAAAACTAATTTTTTTCTTCTAAATTAACATCTTTTCCCAAACTAAAAACAGATAGTTAGTCGTAGTAAGCTCTTTTCAAAACTATTTTACTCATCCTCCCGACTTTTAATGTTTTTCTAATTATTATAATAAAGCAGAATATTTTTAAACTTGATTAATAAATTTTGTTTCTATATTTTATATAGTTAGGTTAGATATATTATTTAGATACTTATTTAATTACTTTTTTTAGATTCTTTGTAAATAGGCCTAAAATTTATTATTACAGACGTATTGTACCTCATTTTTTCTATTTTATTGATCATATTTTTGCATTGATTTTTTAGCTCTTTTTAGATTTTTTATTTTAAAAAATTCGCAATATCTATTAAAAAGGTAGTTTTAAGCCCTCTTATAGAAAATTTTTTTACTGATTTTGTTTCTTCCTAAAATTGTCATTTATTTTTTTATATTTAATTCTTAAAAGTCATTTAAAAAATTTTTCAAATCTTTTAAAATTTTATCCCATAAGAAAAGGATTTATCCATCCCGAAAATCTTTTGTAGCGAATAACTCAGAGCGAAAAAAGAATAATTTTTTCACGATTTCATGATTTATTTTATTATATCTCCTTTTTTTTTGAGATCCTTTTCTTTTAAGTAAATTCTTATAATATTAAAAATTTTTAAAACGAATTTTTTCGTTTATTCGAAAAGAATTTCAAAATTAAAATTAAATTTTTTTTCCAAAACATAAACAATAATTTTTTTAACATTTCAAAAATAATTTAAATTATCAAAAATATATTTTTAAATCAAAAACGAAAAAATGTTGTTAAAAATTTTTCATAAAAAAATGTTTTTTATTTATACAAAATACCTCTTCAGAAATAATGATTTCCAAATTCTACTTTAATATAAATTTTTTTTATATAATTAAAAAGTCGGTGGGAGCTGAGATTGATCTTCTGAATCATACTTTCTGGTTTTATGGTTAGGAACAAGTTCCTTTCCTGTTGCTGAGAAAGTCCCTGGTCAAAGTCGACCTTTGCAAGGGAACGCCTTCCTTTTGATTATCCACTCCTGGTAGGGGCTTGAAGCCTGGCTGCCCATAGCAATGGAGCTCCCTGGCAGCTGCTTTTCGAAAGCAACAGGATATCCCCGTTATCCCATAAAGGGAGTGTTGGGGTCGATAAACTGCAAGAAGTTGCAGTCCAAAATTCTTTAAGTTAAAATTAACTAATATAAATTTTTTTAATTCCTATTTTTTTCTCAAAAATCTTTTATATTTGGAATATTTTCTTGAAATTTTATTCCTATTTAGAATTTTTTATCCCGAAATAATTAAATTTATTCAGTCCCAAAAATCTTTGGTAGTGTAAAGCACTGAGCAAAAAAAATTTGTTTTCATTTTTCGAAATTTTGACTCTAAAATTTGAGAAATAAATAAAAAAGTTACTATCGTAATTAATAATTAATAATAATTAAAAATAATAATTAATAATTAATAATAATCAATAAAAAATAATAATCAATAATAATCAATATTAAATATCAATCATAAAAATAAATAATAAAAGCAAAATTTAATTTATAATAAAATAAATAAAATACT
This sequence comes from Loxodes magnus, assembly GCA_946699065.1. Classification (NCBI taxonomy): domain Eukaryota; phylum Ciliophora; class Karyorelictea; order Loxodida; family Loxodidae; genus Loxodes; species Loxodes magnus. The sequence continues at coordinate 91,499 of CAMPDV010000938.1, forward strand.
TAATTCAATTTTTTAGTTAATAATTAAGATTATAAACTAACTTTGCATGTACAAATAATATTTTAACTACTACAAAAAAAATCAAAATTTATACAGAATTTAAATCTTTTACTTAACTTAAAATTTTTACAAAATCTAAAAATAAAATAAAACTTAAAAATAAATCTATAAAATTTTATAGAATAAAATAAAACTTAAACTTATTTCATGTCTTCATTTAATAAAATTATATTTAAAATATTTTTAAACATTACCACTTTAAATCACATACCTCACTAATTTCAATAACCTATATTATCTACTCAACCTTTATTTTAAGCCAAGAATATTTAAGAATATACAAATATTTAAATAAATATAAAGCATAAAGCAAACACTTCATAAAGCAACAAACATTATTACCATTCAACATTCATTTAAATGCATAATCAATAACTTATATCTTTAATCGTAAATTAAAATTAAGTCAAATCATAAGTTACTCAACTCGAAACCCTCCACTTTCTAATTGTCCTGTCAAGTCCTCCCGATACCAGCCATCTATTATCAACACTCAATGCTATAGAATATATTCATTCTGTATGTCCTTGTAAAGTCTACATACACTCACCCGTATCAAAGTTCCAGATCTTGATTGTATTGTCATAAGAACCAGAAAATATAACACTTTAATCAACACTTAACTGAATACTTAATACAGCAACTGTATGGCCTTAAAGAGTACGAATACACTAACCAGAAGAGAAGTCCCATATCTTAATAGTCCTGTCATCCGAACCCGATATTATATACCTATTATCCTAAGACACCATTACCGAATAAACTCAGCCTCAATGCCCAGTAAGATTTCGCACAAGCTGACCAGTCTAGAAATTCCAAATCTTTATAGTTGTATCCCGAGATCCCGATATAATATATCTAGAGTCATAGGAGATTATTACCGAGATAACTGTATAAGTATGCCCCGTTATAGTTCTTTGGAGAGCACCATTGTGGAAATTTCAGATCTTTATGGTGTTATCGTAAGATCCCGATACAATATAGCTAGACTCTGGGGAGATTACTACCGAGTAAACTGTAGAAGTATGTCCTGTTAAAGTTCTTTGGAGAGCACCATTGTGGAAATTTCAGATCTTTATGGTGCTATCGTAAGATCCCGATACGATATAGCTAGAGTCAGGGGAGATTACAACCGATTAAACTGTAGAAGTATGTCCCGTTAAAGTTCTTATGAGAGATCCAGTCTATAAGTTTCAGATCTTTATTGAACGATCAGGATAGTCCGAACCTGATACAATTCAATTTAGATCATTTGATATGGCGACAGAGAAAACACGCGAAGAGTCAGTAATGACTTAATCTAAAAAATATTCAAAAAATACCTTTACTTTGGTCATAATTGATCTTATTTATTAGCTTTTAGTAGCATAAGTTGGGCAGAATTTCATACTTAAAATGAAGTAGAGATACTTTTCCTAGGATGTGGTTTCTCGCTCTTAAGAGTTTTCTTAAAAAAATACATTTAGTAAATTGCTTTTCTTTTTTCTCCATTTTAATTTTTATAACTTACTTTAATAACTATTTAATTAAAATAACTCAATAAATTTTACTGACTTAATTTCAATACAATTAAACAATTAAATTATTTATTAAGCTTACTTATAAATATCTTATTTCTTAAGCATTGATTTAAAAATTCAATTTTTTCTTAAGCAAGACAGATATAAAACTATAAATAATTACTATATAAAAACTAAGAATCTAATACTAAATATTTCGGAAGGATTTTCAAGATTCATTATCCTATTGATAATCCCCATTGTATTTGTGGAGAGAATGAGACGATTGAGCATATATTTAAATATACATACTATTCTAATATAAGGAATGACTATCATGAATGATTAGAAATATGGCTTAGGACTTTTTATACCATATGATTAAGAATATAAACTCATTTTCAGGTTTTAATTAGAATGCTTAGATTTATAAAAGATAATATTTCACATGAAGCTAATGTCAAGAAGACTTGAGGTATTAGAAATAGAGAAAGCAAAAAGGAAGAAGTCATAGATGAGAAGAAAATAAAAGTAACTGGAATGATTAGAACAAGACAAGATTTTAAATACATTTACTGACATCTTTAATTTAAGGAAACAATTAATGCATTTAAGACTCAAAAAAATACTTTTAGTTATAAACTTAACTTTATAAAGTAAAAAAACAGAAAATTAAAATTTGAGGTTTATAAAAAATTTTCATTATATAAAATTTTAATGCTAAAATTTAATAAGTGATTTTAGTTAAAAATACTTTCTATTTTATTTTAAACATGTAACATAAATAAAAATAAAATAAGTTACTAAAGCAATTTTAAAATGAAATTAATTTGAATTAATATTCACAAATATATATAAAAAATAAATATCTTTTTCTTTTTATAATTATGGGAATTTATATAAACTATATTAACTATAATTGGATATTGTTAGAATTATATAAAAATAAAATATTATCTAAACTATAAAATTATTAATAGAATTTTTCGTTTAAAATTAAGTAAAAAGTTTTTTGATAATTTAATAATTAATATTTCTTAACTTTAAGAAATAAATATTTAAAAATATTAATCATTTTTGGAAAAATTTTATGATAAAGAATATAATAAAAAATAAAAATTTCAATCTAAAAATTCATCCTTGTACTTTTCTTATTATTTCAGCTTCTAAAGTATTTATATTTACTTTCATCAATAAAAAAAAATCTTATTAGTTTTATGACCACATAAAAGCAAAAGCAAAATTTTAATTTTATTTAACTTCTGTCACGCAATTACATATTTCTGGTAGTTCGCCTTATTATCATTCTTAGTTTTCTCTTTTATAAATTTTATTTTATTACTTATTATGTTAATAATATCCTCCAAATATTAGCATAGGTTCTAAGGATACGGCAATGTTGGATAAATTTGAAGGCAAATTAAAATCAAAATTATTTCATTCATCTCGTTAGATATTATATTTTATAATACAATTTATAAATTAATTTCCTTATTTTTTCCCACCAAAAGAATAGATATTTTCTTATTATTTGTCAGTAATAAGATTTTGATCATAAATTCCATATGGTAATTGTTAACATATTTTTCAATTATTTTATTTTTCAAGTGTCAAACATTCTACTGAATTTAATACTTTATAGTTTATACCAAATCCACCTATGGCGAAAATAATTCCTTAAGCAGCTACTACACCAGCACTACTCCTTTCAATATTTAAATTGCTTAACTATTAGCATTCTCCGTTATATTCCACTTATCATACATTATTTACAGCTTAATAGTTAATTTATCCACCTACTAAATATATTTTATTATTATAATCTACACTTCTTCAAAAATCTGGAATTTATTATTATATTTTCACTAACTTGTATTATTCTGTTTTAACATCAAATAAATGAAGATTTTAATTAGCAGGTCAAAAGTAATGAATAAAGTTTGATTTATTTTCTTATTAAATTATATTTTTATTTTTTTATATTTATGCTTATTATTCCTCAATTTTTTAGACTTAAATAAATTTATTAGTAATATCTTTAAACTCTTCTACTTCCTAATTAGCTGATAATGAAAATAGCTCTTTTATTGAATATAAAATAATTTCTTTTTATTTTTCTAAATTCTATATTTATTAATTTCCTTTATGTTATAGTTCTTTTAAAATTTACTCTAGTTAAGAATATTATTTCTCTTCTAATATTTCTATTTGCTTGAAACTTTTCTTCTCTTTATATTATTCCAATACTTTTATCAAATTATTCATCTCATGCACCTTTAAAGAAATATCAATAAATATTTAATTCTTTAATGCAAACTAACTTTTATTAATGAGACTTATGACTTCAAAAATAAATGAAGACTATGATTAAATAATTTTCTACATTATCTACTTTAAATTAAGCTTGTAAAAGCGTAGAGACTCTAAAATAGTTGCTATCTGTTATAATTTTTATGTTCCTTACTATATTTTTTAAATAATTTATTTATTTTTAAGTAATTTACTAGGATGAATATTTGATACTTTCTAGCATATAGAACATTTGTTTAGATTCTATCTTCTAAAATCTCCAGTTAAGCAAGTTTAACAGATTGAATGATTACAAGGTAGCAGAAAAGGAATTCCAAGTTCATCATCGAAGTCAATTTAACAAGAGCTACACTTTAGTTAAATTTACATTTTATTAATTAGTAATATTTTTATTTTATGAAAGCTATCATTTATATAATAAATTATATATATTTTTATTTTTTTATTAAATTTTGGCTATTATATATATTTTAAAATTTGCAATAATTTCAAAGAAAAAAATAAAATTTAAGCTATAAATAATATACATTTTATTAACATTTTTTTAAGCTAGCTTTTATAAATTTAAGCCATGGCTATATTAATGAAATGAGATTAAGCAAATAAATAATATGAATAGTTTCTTTTAATTTTATTAATGAATCTTTTAAGATAAAAACTTAACTGATATTTAAAAATTAAAGCTGTAGCATCAAGATTTTAATAAGGAATTATTAATCTAAAAATTGCTAAAACTAACCTTATAAAATTTAAGTTTTATCCATAAAGGAAAATTTTATAACTCAAAGTTAGAATTCATAGAATTTAAAAAAAAGTCAACTAGAATATCGATTAAACTTAAAATTTAAGAATATTTCTCAAAAAATAAAGTTATTAATCTATTTGTTTTTTAATTAAGGCTTAAAAAATTTATTATAGCCTAAACGATTCATTATACAAGATTAAAATGGAAGCAACAAGATCTAGACTGGATGTAAAAGGGAATAAAACCTGGAAAAGCCCGAGTTCCCAATCTCGCTTAAATTGAGCCTTTCAAACTTTTTTATTTAACAGCAGGGAGCATTAAATGCTGTCTTCCTGACGGTGTTGAGGGTCCCCCAAACGAAGAAAAATAAAATTAAATAAAATTATATTATTTTATTATATAATAATTTAAATAGGGTGGAAAGCCCTTTCCTCCTTATGCTGCTTGGAGGCCAAGTAAGGCAACAAAAAAATGAGCGCGGACGGAGGATAAATCGGTGGAAGAGAAACCAATTACAAGAGAAGGAAGCTGTGACAAAGCTGGAGAACTCTGAATGCCAGGAAGAAACTTTCTTCATCATAGGTCCGGGAAATTTACTCGTAATCGCATTTTGCATACTATGCTTTGGAAGGAAAAATTACAGGGGCGTACTGCAGGAAGAGGAAACAAGGAAAGAGAGAGACCCATAAAAAAAAATTTCGACATTAAATAAAATTAATTTAAAGAGCTGAGCACCAACGAGAGTGCTACGCGCTCTATAATCCAATTTATTTATTTATTATATAAAAATCTGGATATCTGTCGAGCTCGAGAGAACTAATAGGTAATCTGGCGAAGTGTATACAGTATTTCTTGTAATCTCACACTAAATGCCACCATGAAGAAGGGTGGATAAGCTTTGAAGAGGCAAATAAAACTTACCCAAGGGTTCCCTTTAGCATTATGAATGTTTGAATAGCAGGCCGACTAATAACTTAATTACTAATTCTTATTTGGATCTTAATCAAAAAGTTTAGAGCCTTTTATTCAAGAAAAATTTTTAATAAGTATAATCCCTATTTAGAGAAGCTGATGTTACTCATTATACAGCTATAATTTTAACCAGAAGTATGAGAATACTTTTTTTAATATTAAATATTAATATTGAAAGAGTGCACGCCAACGAGGTCTACGCGCTCTATAATCATATTATAAATTTATTTATAATATTTTATTTTTTAAATAAAATTAGTCATAAAAGTCAAGCAAACTTATTATTTCATTATATAATAATAATAATAATAATAAATTAATAAGCCTCTATCTCTTAAATTTAGCCACAAATAACTATTTTATTTTATAGTAAATTTTATGGTTCTTTCTTAATTTTCCTCATCCATCCCTTCTTCTTTCTGCTAATTGAGCTCTTCTTTCTTCAGCTTCTTTTGTTCTTAAGTACATTATAAGGTCTTTTTATAATAATAATACTGCATTTATTCCCTGATATCTTTTTATTTCTTATGGAATAGTATTTGTAGATCCTTTTTTTTATGCTTCTTAAATTTGCTTCTAAATTTATAATCTTTCTGCTTTTGCTCCCATAGTTTCTTGCAGAACATTAAGCTACAAGCCTTTTTTCCAAAAAGAAAGGCTTCCGAGTAACCATAATTCATCTTTGTTACTATAATTGATTTTTAGCGTTTAAATGAAGATTAAATTTATTAGCATAGTTCATTAAGTTAGCTTCCTAAGTTCAAGCGTAGATTCCATCGACCAAAGCAAGTAAAGCTTGATAACCTCCATATTTCAAATTTTATTTATATTTTTAAAAAAATAATACAAAAAAATTAATAAAAAGCTAATTTTATTTTCAGAGAATTAAAATAATTTCAACGAAATTAAAAGTGCAGAATAAGTAAACTTTTCACTTTTATAGTATCTCCCAATTAATATCGATTTATAGATTTATATAATATTTATATATTATCTATCCTATTAAATATATCATAATATAAAGTAATAATATCAGCATTTTTATTTTTTTTCAGTGAAGAATTGAAATTTAATTTTAATATTTTATACCAGAGTTATAAAAATTTAAACCATTAATAAACTCATTTTAAACTTGAAATTCGACTAAAAGAATAAACCATAATAATTAAATATTTTTATGATTTATGATATATATAAAATAAGACTTTGATCTATGATCTATAGCAATAAAACTGGTTTTAGCTTCAAACTTATTAATTCTCTTTTGAAAGTTAATGATATATTAAATTTAATTTTTATAATTATTATAACTGATGTTAATTATTAATCATATTGATAGTAATTTTAGAACTTTAAATTTATACTCTCATCCTTGTACTCTTTTTAATATTTCAGCTTTTAAATTATTAATTTACTTTTATTAGCAGTTAAAAATCTTCCTAGTTCTATGACCACATAAAAGCATAAGCAAAATTTTTATTTATCTTTGATTCTGATAAGCAGTTACGTACTTCTGGCAGTATACCTTATTGTCATTCTTAGTTTTCTCTTTTATATATTTTATTTTACTGTTTTAATTCTTATGATTTCCTCCAAATATTAGTATAGGTTCTAAACATGCCGCAATATTTGCCAAACCTTAAGGTAAATTTAGATCCAAGTTATTTCATTAATCTCGTAGTATATTATACTTTAAAATCTTGCTTATAAATTAAATTCCTTATCTAATTCCTCCAAAAGAATAGATATTTTCTTACTACTTGTCAATTACAAGCCTTTAGTCATGAATTCCATATGGTAATTGCTAGCATAATATTCAACTAGTTTAATTTTCTAGCTTCAAGCATTCTACTTAATTCAATAATTAATTACTTATTCCTTTTCCACCAACTGCGAAAATAACTCCTTTAGCTGCTGCTACACCAGCACTACTCCTTTCCACATTTAAATTACTCAACTACAAGCATTCTCCATTATATTCTACTTATCATGCAATATTTACAGCTTAATCATTAATTTTTCCACCTATTAAATATATCTTTTTATTATAATCTACACTTCTTCAATTATAAGGAATTTGCTGCTATATTTTAACTAACTTATATTATTCTGTCTTGACATCAAATAAATGAAGATTCTTACTATCACTCCAAAAACAATGAATAAAGTTAGAATTTTCCTCTTAAAGCTTTGTAATTTTCTCTTACTGCTTCTAGTTCTTTCCACACTGTTCATTATTTTTTTTAATTTCAACAAACTGATTTTCTGTTTATTAAACTTGCTGTGCTTCATAGTTATCTGATAATTAGAATAGCTACTGAAAAAATTGCTAAATTGCTTTTTTTTGCTTTCCAAGGTTGTAAATCTATTAGTTTCCTTTCTGTTATAGTATCTTCTAACTTTCTTACAGTTAAGAGTATTATTATTCATTAAATTTATCTATATGTGTAAAAGTTAGCTACTCTTTATACTATTTAAGTACCTTTATCAAATGGGAGATCTCATGTATCTTAGAAGAAATTTCCTTAGAAATTTAATTTTGTTATGGAAAATAAATTTTATTAATGAGGCTGATAATTTCACAAGTAATCGAGAATTACGATTAGGCAATTTTTTAGTTTATTGCCTTCAACTAGCTTCTCTAGTCCCTTAGAGACTCTAAAGTGGCAGTTATCTTTTTTTATTTATAAGCTTTTTGCTTTAACTTTTAAATAATTTGGTCATTTTTAAGTAATTTGCTTGGATGAATTTTTGATATTTTCTGACAAATGGGACATTTATTTTGATTCTATCTTCTAAATTCATTTTTTAAGCAAGTTTAGCAAATAGAATGTTCACAGGGTAGTATAAAAGGAATTTTTTATTACTTATTGAAGTCACTTTAGCAAGGGCTACACTTTTCTGAAAATTACATTTATAGAAACTATTAAATTTTTATCTATTATATTGAAATTTTTTTATAATAATTATAATTAAAATTAAAATTTTAAGCTCTAAACAAAGCAAAACTTTTCTAAAAAAAATTACAGAAACAACATTTTTCGGGAAAATATAAAGTGATGATAAAATAAAATTTAGAAGCTTTTATTTTAACAAAATTACTGAAAAAATTTAAATATGATTAAAACAAAAATATTTAAATATGATTAAAACAAAAATATTTAATGAAATTTTATAAGCAAATTATTTTAAACAACTCACATAATTTTAAGGATTAGAGTAAAAATTGTAAAAAAAGATCTTTTAAAATTAAATTTTATTTTTATATATTTCAAATTATTAAAAATGAAAGTAACATAAAATTTTTATTAAGTTTTAAATGAACTAAAATTAATAAATTAAATTTTTATATAAATGATAGTTATTTTCATAAAATGGAAGTTATATAATCATTTTTAAAACTTAGGTGTTTTGAATTCATTAAATCTCTTTTTACATCCGTACCTACTTTGAATGGCTTTTTTGTAACCATTAGTTTGGCTATTCTTGTATGTTGCTGAAACTTCATTCTTGATTCAGTTTCCTCCCCATATCTTGCACTAAAATTTATTTTTTATTTACTTACTCTATTCCAATCAATTTCCATAAATCCTTCCAAGGGAGTCACAGAAGCGACTTTACCTTCGATAGAGATTCTAGCTTAATTCTTTCCTTTTCTGCCTTTTGCTACATACTTTCTCAGTCTCTAATCACCGACAGTAATATTTTATTATGAGAGGAATACTTTACAGTTTCTGTAGAGATACCAACCACTACCATAATAGAAGCATAAATTTTTCGAATAGCTTTACTGGCTCTCGAGAAGTTGATTTAGATACAATGAAGAGTCTTTTTATTCCAACTTTATTGGTTTTAATGGCTAAATTTGGTTGAGGATAAAATTAAAGATTTTCTTGTGCTTCAAAAAATTTCCTTTCTCCAGATTGCTACTCTAAGATTATATAAAAAATTTTTGTCATTATAATCTCTCACAGCAATCTCTAGACTTCCCTCCTCAAATAAATCTTGGCTAATTAAAGTTCGTATTTGAACCAGAATATCTCCACCGCATTTGGGAGTTTTCGGACTGAGTAACTAGATCTCTTGTCGCAGCTCAGCTAGTTCAAGAGCAAGTTAATCCATCTTCTTTCTCCTTCTTCGCCTATTTGGCAGATAAAATCCTTTTAGTAGCCCGACATTTTTTTAATGGAAAATTATGCTTCAAATTGAGTTGATTAAAAATATAATAATAGTAATAATAAAAAATATAAATGATAGATAGCTATAAGGATTTAATACAGAAAGTTAGCCTCTTAAAATTTATGTCTTTAAGTTTCATTCATTTTTTTTGATTATACTTAATTGCAATAGATATTTGAAAACTTCTGAATCTTTTTAAACATTTTTCAAATATTATTTTTAATTCTTAAAAAGAAACTATCTATTTTTCTTTAAATTATATTTTTTTATAATTTCTATTTCTAAAGCTTATAAGGTAAATTTTTTAACTTAAGGAATATTTAATTCACAAAATATTTTTAAGCAGAAAAGTAAAAAAGTTTCATACTTAAAATTTAGTTTAGAATATATTTTTGTAAATTATATTTTATAGTATTATCTTCTTTTGAATACTATTTAATAAAAATATTTATTAAATTTAAAAATATTTAATTATAATTTATTTGGATTAAAATTAAATCTTAAGATCTAATAAAATATAATGTATTTTAGAGTATTTGAAATTAATTAAAATTAAATTACATATTTATTGAATTGAATGAAGATTATTTAAGTTTAAAAATAATAGTTTATAAGAGCATTAAAAATCAGTAAGTAAAATTAAAGTTGAAGTATCCCAAATTTTTAAGCTTTTACTTTATTAAAAAATTGAATTTTATATTTAGAATAAAAGTTTAATTACTTTTATTTAACTTTAAATATTAATGGTTTGCTAATATGTGGAGTAATTAGTAGATTTATGTTTTGAATTATATAAATAAAATAAAGAGAAAAGATTAATTGCTTCAATATTGAAGCTTATTTTGATTATAAAATTTTTTTATATATGAGATAAAAAAGCAATTACAATTATTAAAAATAGTTAGATTTATTTTTAAAGATAATTAAATTTTTTTAATAACATGTATTATTGTCATAAATATAAAAGATTTTCTATAATTTAAAGACGTTTAATTAATTTAAAATATATTTCAATCAGTACCATAATTTAAACCTAAAATTTAAACTTTCATAAATGTTTACTGATTTAAAAATATAATTTCTATTATTAACTATAAATAATTATAAGGAATTCTTTTTAATTTTTAAGGAGTAAATTATATTTTTAACATTCAAACGAAAAAACATTTAGGTAATTTTTGCTATTTTGATATTTTTTTTGAATTAATGAATAAAAATAATAATAAGTTTAATTATTTAAAAAATAATAATTTTATAAATAATAATATACATTTAATAAAATGCCTTATTAAGTTAGAACACGCAAAATAAGTAACTCTTATTTTATTTTTTTTATCGATTACGACATAAAAAATTTTAATTCATCATTATTTAAAATAAAATTTTAGTTAAAAATTTTTCTTAATATAAGGAGTATAAACAATTATTCAGTTTCAATCATAAAATAATTTAAAATATATTTGCAAACAATTATAATTTTCTAAATTTTTTTAATATGATTTAAATTAAAAAAGTATTTTATAACTCTTTCTATAATATTTTCTTCTATATAATAGAATTATTTATAAATGATAATAAATATAAATTATTTTAAAGATATTTGATAAATAAAATATAAATTGATATTGAAATTAATACTTATATTTAGAAATTATATTTAGAAATTATATTTTAAAATTAGATTTAATTTTCAACTATTTATACTTATTTTAAATTAGCATAAACTTTATTTTCATATTAATTATTTTTTTATTTAAATTGTATATTAAATAATAAAAAGTAAAGCTATTTATTTAATTATGCCTTTTTAATACCTAACTATAAAAATGGAAATTGCAATAAATAGCTTTGCCAAAAAAAACATCAGATATTGTTGATTTTTATATATATTTTCTTTTTAATTTCTTGGAAATTAAAAAGATGATAAAAAGTTAATTTTGATAAAACTTTATATCTTATAAAATTAATTTAAATGATTTCAGAATATTAAAATAATATATTTTAAGAGCTAAAAATTATCTTTGACCAATTAAATGCATTCTATTAAAGAATTATTAGTTTACTTAAATTAATAAATTGACATTACAAAATAAAAATAAATATATATATTTTTAATGATAATATTTTCATAATATAGTATTAAAGTTAGTAATTTAAATATATAAAATATTGCAATAATAGACAATATTTTTCTTTATAGCTTATTTAATTTTTTAAGTTTAAAAATCTATGAGATAATGTATTTAAAGCTAATAACTACTTATTAAAAAATTGGATATAATTAAAATAATAAAAAATAAAAAATTTTTTAAATTTATTTTTGTGAAAATTTACTTTTAAATCATAAATTTTTAAATTCTTAAAAAATTTGAAAAAATATTGATGGTAAATAATTAACATAATTAAAATTAAGAAAAATACAATATTTTATTTTGAAAATATACAATTAAAAAATTTTTAATTCTTGATTAAGAAGAAACAGTGACTTATTAGATTTTGCAATCTAAATAATAATAAAAATTATTGATATAATCATTTGCTACAGATTGTAATTTCAATTATTTGGTAAAACTTTTAAGATTTGATTTAAAAGTTTTTCTTCTTTGGAGAAACAACCTTTTTTAGAAGCAGCAGTTCATGCTATTTTTTTTAATATAAAAATTTTGAACATTTATTTTTTAAGAGTTTGAAAATTCAGTTTCTTCAGATTTTTCTTCCTACACTTTTTATCATCTGTCTTAAAGCTATAATTCTATGCTATTCAATTTTATCTTTAGATGGCACCTTTTTGTTGATATTTAAAGTCTTGAGACCTTTTTCAGTACTTAATCCAATGCTTCTTATTTTATAAGCAAAAATTGTTATGGTATTTTAATCTAAGATTTTTCATATCACAATAATAGCAAGTTATTGAGGCTTTTTTCATGATCAATGTTATATCCATTTTTAATCTTCATTATTCATTTAAATTATGAAAAATAATTTATATTTGCTTTTTCCTTTAAACCTTATAATTTTAAAAGTCTTTCATTGAACATAGTCACTTTTATTGATTTATTATTTGATATATCAGATAGTTGTCGTCTCTCGTTCTTAGTACATAATTCTATGCTCTTTCTGTTCTTTAGTTTTTTCAATCTATCCATGATTTCTTATAGGAATTTTTCATTTAAATACCTTTTCTTGAAGATAACAACTATCATTAATAATTAAGTAAAGTTCGTTTGCTTGGATTCAAATTCTACGCCTTACTGTTTAATGAATAAAATTTGCTATTATTAGCAAGGATTTTTATTCTTTTTTGGAATATTAGGTATTAATCCTATGTCTTCAAAGTTTTTGTTATGGTTGCTGCTTTTAGACTTATTAAGAACATTAATAAATTAATAGATGGATTTTGTTATAGAGCGCGCAGCATCTCATTGGCTCGCAGCTCTTTCAATATTAATATTTAATATTAAAAAAGTGTTTTTATACTTCTTTTTTCATTCTTGCTGTCCAATGAGTCACTTTAGCTTCTCCAAATGGGGATCTGCTTATTAAAGATTATTTTCGAATCTTGAACCGAATTCTCGAGTCTTCTTGAATAAGATCAAAATAAGAATTTGCAATTAGTAATTAAGTCATTAGCAGGCTTGCCAGTCAAACTTACATACTGCTAGTGACAATCCTCGGGCAAATTAGACTTGTCTTTTCAGAGCTTATCCACCCTTCCCCGTGGTGGCATTTAGTACGATAAAACTCGCAATGCAGTATACCCTTCGCCAGATACCTATTAGTTCTCCTGACTGCATCCAACACTTGAAAACGTATTCTCTTGAACTTGAGGGCGGCCCAGGATTTCATTAGTCCTCCATCCTTGTTTATAAGTTAGATATTACAGTTAATCCTTCTTCATATAAAAATTATTTTAAAGATTTTTAAATTTACTATTACAAATCTTCTTTCTATATATTATGCCTGATTAATTAAGCCTTATTTAAATTAGGTCTTTCATTATGTTTCCTCTATTATTTTCATAGATTTGGTTTCTTCACCACCACCTTTTATTATGAGGCTTCTTTTAATATATATTATAGCGTATTTTCTTTTTTATGCTTCATTATTATTCATTTATTTTGATTCCATGGGAATATTTCCCTGTTATCCATCGATTATTTATAAAATTTTCTATTGGTTATTCTATTTTTCTTAAAGTTCTTTTATTTAATGTTTGGATTAAGAAGAATAAAATGGAAACATTTGAGGGATTTAGTAGAATTATTTGTCAATCTCACCCAGTTTATACCCCATTTACGTTTATATGCTTTTTATTGCCTCCTCTAGATGAAATTAAAGGTTTAGTTCTTCACCTAATTTTTCTAGTATCTATTCTAATTTTTCAAAGTTTAATTTATGTTGTTTTAATTCATATTGTATATTTGATATCTTACTGAACCATTTATGCAAAAGATTCCTGAGATTATTGTCCTTTATCTTATTAAGGTGATTGTTCGATAAATTAGATTGCTATTCTTATTTCTTAAGATATTCGTAAAGAGATATCTGTTATTTCTTAGGTGTCATTTTATTATATAATTAAAAAATAAATTGGATTATAGAGAGCGTAGCACTCTCGTTGGCGCACAGCACTTTAAATTAATTTTATTTAATGTCGAAAAATAAAAATTTAATTAATCTCTCCATCCCTTTTTTCTCTTCCTGCAGTGCGAGCATGCAATTTAACCCTCCAAAGCATAGGATGAAATATGCGATTATGGGTACATCTTTTCCCCGACCTATGAAGAAGAAGGTTTTCTCCTGGTATTCGGATTTCTCCAGCTTGTCAAATCTTCCTTCTAGGAGTTTTTTGTTATTGATTTCTCTTTCTAATATTTATCCTAAGTCCGCGCTCATTTTTAGTTGCCTTGCTGGGCCTCCAAGCAGCATCCGAAGGAAAAGGCTTTCCACCCTATTTAAATTTAATTATTTTTATAATAAAATAATTAAAAACATTGCTTCCATTATTTTTATAATTATTCTAGAAACAAAGTAAATTAAAAAAAGGATATTTTGAAAATTTAACAGACAAAATATTCAAAACATCAAACTAAACCAATTGTATAAAAGATGCTCCAAAAATAAAATAAACTTTTGTTTTTTAATATTAGAATGTCGTAAAATAATATATGCTTAATATAGTTATTTGCCTTATAAAATTTATTTTATTTTAAAAAGTAAAAAATTGAGTGAAGTTCAAATTTAAATATATAAAGCTTCTCAACCTCGCAAATCATCTTAATTAATTCCGACATTTATGTTCTTCATAATATAATAATAAGGAGTTATAAGGATTCCACCTTTATTAGGTTAATCACTATTTAAAATGTTTTTAGCTTTGTAGTAATCTATATTTCTAATTTTCGTCTGGATCATCTTCTTAAGTACATATTTAGCCGTACTATGTTAAACCTTTTTAATTGCCAATATCTTGCTTCAATCGCTTTTCATTTCAAGTATTTTTTGGTTTCTTCTTTATTGTTCAAATGCAATGTCTTTAGAAATTTCACTTCTTTATGCCTCTTTTTCTATATATTAATTTTTCTGGAGTACAGTATAGATTATTTATTGATTACCATATCTTATGACTTTCTAGTTCTTATTTTGTTAGAAACTTCAGTATTATTTTAAAATGTGTCATATTTCCTTTAATAGCACCATTATTTATTTCTCTCTAGTTAAGGAATTTTTACTGGCTGAATATCCAGTTCCATATTCATAGGATCGTTCAATGATATATTTTTAAGGAATAAGCTTTTAGTTAACTTAACTAATTAGTTAAATTTGGTTTCTATCTGTTAAAATCTGAAATTAGCTTATTTTGGATTTCCGTTTTTTAGTACTAAAGTGCTTCAAATAAGATACAAGAATTTTCCTTCAAGTTCTTGCACAAGACTTTAAAGTATGCCCTTTTAATTTTACACATTTTAAAGATATTGGAGGATGATTCATTAATAGGAGCTTAAGATAGAGTTATCATATATCTATGAGGCATTTTATTATTATTATTATTAAAATAGTTAATTTTGACATTTTTCAAGGATTTTCACCTCTTCATGCCGGTCCCAGATTGCTCCGGGATTAAAAAATGGTTTATAAGTCTCTATTCCTCTCCCACCCACTTGTTCTTGTTGTCTCTAACTATGTCTTCCGTTCAGCAAAGGTTTTTTCCTATAAAAATTTCCAAGCTAGTTCATGAATAGCCCCTCTCTAATTTTCCTTTGTTATAGTTATCTATTTTTCTTTTGCTACGCTTGCTGTTTCCTTTATCCTCTCCAATACCGGTTCTTAAAGTTTAGGAATTACTCGCATCTTCTTCATAGGAGTTTCTCAGAATTACAATAGTAGCACCTTTTAACTACTTTGATTGACTTAGCCTTCTTCTTCTTGTCAATTACCTCTATCAGCATTGAATCACCTCTTTGCTCATTAAATTTCATTTGCTGTTGCCGTTTCTCTTCTATTTTTCTAAGCTTGTTGCCCAGCTCCGTCTGTTTCTATTGCTAATTTTAAGGATTAGCAGTTCTGACTCTATGATATGTTCCGAAATACACTTAATTCCCTTTCTTAGGACATAAGTCTTGACTCTTTTCCTCTTGCTTGCTCAGATTCTCCATCAGCTTGTCGTTGTCCTTCTTTAGTCTCTTGATCTCAAAGCATTTTAAGAGAAGCTTTCCATTTTATTAACATATAACAAACAATTATCTAATTTTTCGATATATTTTAATATACAGAAATAATATTAAAATTGCTAAAGTCATTTCTTGTGTAAAGATTAAGCATAACTAAGTTTCAATATAAGCCAGAAATATCAAAATGAAAATTAAATTAAATTAATAATTGAAGAAATTTGATGATTAAAGATATAAAATAATTGAAATTTTTCTCGTTGAGCTATAATGGTAAAATTAATTTTGCTTTAAACTTATTGTTTTTTATGAGAGTAGTACCATATTAATTTTAATTTGAAAATTAGTATAAGAGTTTAAATTATCATTAAAAAATATTTATATCATTTTTTAAGTTTAAGGAATTCTAATTTAATTATATCCTTTTACTTTTTTTAATATTTCGGCTTCTAAAGTATTTATATTTACTTTTATCAAAAATTCGTAATCTTCTTAATTTTATGACCACATAAAAGCATAAGCATAGTTTTTATTTAACTTTATTTCTGATCAGCAATTACATACTTTTGGTAGAGCACCTTATTGTCATTCTTAGTTTTCTCTTTTATATATTTTATTTTATTACTTATTAAGTTCATAATTACCTCCAAATATTAACATAGGCTCCAAACATACTGTTATATTTGCTAAATTTTAAGGTAAATTAAAATCAAAATCCTTTCATTCATCTCATTAGATACTATATTTTATTATATTGCTTATAAATTAATTACCTTACTTCTTTCCACCAAAAGAATAAATATTTTCTTATTATTTGTCAGTTACAATATTTTAAGAATGAATTCCATAAGGTAACTGCTAACAAAATTTTCACTAAGCTTAATTTTCAAGTTTTAAACATTCTACTGAATTTAGTACTTGATTATTTATATTAATTCCACCAACTGCAAAAATCATTCCTTAAGCAGCTGATACACCAACACTACTTCTTTCTAAACTTAAATTACTTAGTTGTTAGCATTCTCCGTTATATTCTACTTATCATGTATTATTTATGGTTTTTTTATTCATTTTTCCACCTACTAAATATATTTTATTATTATAATCCACACTTCTTCAAGCATAATGAATTAATTGCTATATTTTAACTAAATTATATTATTCTGTCTCAATATCAAACAGATGAAGATTCTAGGTATCACCTCAAAAGCAATGAATAAAGTTAGAATTATTTTCTAATTGGTTTGATATTTTCTCTTAGTATCCTTAACAATTTGCATGTTATTACTTATTTTTTAAAAATTCAAGAAATTGATTTATAATTTATTAGCACTATTTTGCTTCATAATTACCTGATATCTAAAATAACTATTTTAACAAAAGCAGTATTATTTCTTTTTATTTTTCTATTCTCTAAGTTTATTTATTTCCTTACAGTTGTAGCTTTTTTGAATTTTCCACCAGTTAAGTGTATTATTATCTCTCAAAATTAACTAACTTTGTAAAGTTTAATTGCTCTTATTACTATTCCATTCCCTTAATCAAATTGGAGATCTAACGAATCTAAGAAGATACTTCCATGTAAATTTAACTCTGTGATGGAAATAAAGTTTTATTAATGAGGCTGATTATTTCAAAAGTAGCAGAAGATTACGATTTGCAATTTAATAATTTACTTATTTTAACATGCTTCTCTAATCATTAAGAGATTCCAAAATAGCAGTTATCTTTTTCTATTTCTCCTCTTTTTGCTATAACTTTTTTATATGCTATTCGTTTTTTATTAAGTTCCTAGGATGCTTTTTTGATAATTTCTGACAAGTTGAACATTTATTTTGATTCTATTTTTTAAATTCACTATTTAAGCAATTTTGACAAATCGAATGTTCACAGGGTAGCTCGAAAGGAATTACTAATTCGTCATCAAAGTTATGTTAGCATGAGTTGCATTTTTCCTAAAACTACATTTTTATAAATACTAAAAATTTAACTTTTTATAATAAAAATTTATTTAAAATTTAAATTTTTAATTTTTTTTTAATATAGAAAAAAGAAAAAAAAAGTGAAGATAAAATTAAAGAAAATAAAATATGATAAAGATAAAGTGTAAGGATTTTACACTTTATTAAAATTATTGATAGGAAATACTTTTATCTTTGAGTAAAAAAGTAGTAATAGACTAAATAAACAATTTATTTATAGAAATTATTAAATTTTTACAGAGTTAGATGAAGAAATTATATTAAAATCGTTTAAAGTTAAAACTTGGTTTTTATGCTCTTTAAATTATTAAAAATATTATAGGTGTAAAATTTTATATAAATTTTGAGTTACTTAATTAAAGAAATTACAAATTAAACTTCTATAAATGATAATTGTTTAATAAATAGAAATTTTATGATCATAAATTTGTTCAAAATTAATATATATAATAAAAAATAAATAAGATTAGAAAGCGCAGCATCTCAATAATGCTCAGGTTTTTAATAAAGTTTTTTGAGTCAAAAAAATTATTTTCTGAATTCTTCCATAGTGCTAGCATCCTTTTTGAATCTTGTCTTATATATAATCGTTATCAGAATGCTCTCTAAGAGACCTTAGTATTTGACATCTTTCATCAATAACGTTACTTGATACCTCTTTAGTCTTTGTCTTCTCTCTTTGCTCCTACCATTATTCTTGTTCAGTTCTTCGTCCATGAATACTTCCTGGTACATAGATCTTAAGTCAATGTCAGTTGGAGGATTACTCCTCCCTATTTATTTATATATAAAATAATAATATAAAAGTACTGTCATCATTATCAGATTTACTACTAATTAGAGTTTGTAGAGATCTTTATTCATCAATATATTTTAATATTATTAGACTTTTTTGAGTTGTAAATCCTTACAATTTGCTTGTTTTGTCCTCTCGCCAACGATTATAAATCAATATTACTGTTATCTCTCAAACTTTCTAATTATATCCATAATATTTGGAGCTTCTTACTATGATTAGAATCTTTTTTCTATTAACGTCTTCCGCTCGTCGAATAATAAATCTTGAATATGCTTTAAATTTCTCTTCTGCTCTTTAAGTTTGCTTCTCTTTAAATCCTAAGCATTAATTTATCATATGTTCAAATTTTTTGCGATATCAATATCTAGATTTTCTTTTTACAGAAGGAAAATAAAGAATTATTATAATCTTCTCATAACTCCAAATACGATAGTTAGTTGAGCTTTATATACTCCAGCTAACTGATTTTTCGGTCAAAATTTTGTCTTAAAAAAATACAAAATTAAACTGTTCAACAGTGCCAATATGGACACCGTTTAAAATAAGTTGCTTTATCAGCAACACTTCTCATAATTCTTGATTTTCTAATGAATTTATCTTCACTAAGGTATTCTCAGTTTCTTTGATTTATTGTTCTTATTCTTTATGCCAAAATTTTTTCTTGAAATTCTAAAATTTTTAGCAATTCTTGTACAAATGTCACTTACTCTTACAGTATTAGCATTTCTTCCTTACTTATCTGTTTGGTTTTCGATTTATAACCTCTTTTTATTCTATCTCCATCTAATTTGTCTAATTGTTTATTTTTATGCTAATATTCTTTTGCTTAATAAAGTCCAACTCTTGTTTTTATACGACATTTTCAAGCCTTTTTGTTTCTTACCTGTGTTCAGTTTAAATGTTCCAATATGCTTGGAGTTCCCTTACTTAATTAATAATTCTAATCTCTAAATTATCTTGTCCAAGCTGTAATAAGTTTCATAGTTCTTAATTTTCCTACTTAAGCATTTTAATCTCTTCCTAGAGATTGGATATTTTAAATACTAACTGTTAAATATTGATTTCCTTTTTAATTATCTTTGATGGAAGTTCTTTACCTGTTATTATATTAGATTCCTTTCTTTTTATTACTTTAGGAGGAGTTTATTATAGTTATTAGATTCCTTTCTTTTTATTACTTTAGGAGGAGTTTATTATAGTTATTAGGCTCTTTATTAGTTTTGTAAGTGGAGAGAAGAAGACTCTTAATATTTTTTTAATGTCTGTTTTTTCTCTAGAGTTTTTTTATCTTCTTTGCTCAAGAAAAAGCCGGAAACAAGATTTTAATACTCCATTTAAATTTTTTTTTCTATATTATCTTTAAAAAAAATTAAAAGTTAAAAATCTTTGTTAAAGCCTTAGTAGTCAGCCATCTGACATATTCTATCAGCTTGTCTCCATTAGTTTGTCATTAATTCCTACTAGGCTTAGTTAGGCGGTGTAGCATTTCCTTAGTGCCCCATCCTTTAATATTCTGAATAATTCTTATCTTGCATGTAGTGTTCTTAATTATTTCTCCAATAATTAAGATTTGAATTAAACAATTTTTTTCTATAAATTTTTCGCTCTACGTCGGATATATCCTAAATAGTTTTCTAAAAATATCTTATTTATTCTTTCTTTAAATTTCGCTTAGTTAGCAACAGTATTTTCATTGGTGTTATTTATTGCACACATAGCATTTTATTCTTCTCTTAAACTATTATTCCTGTAACACTTATAATTTAAATTTAATTATTATTTTAAAGTAATGTTTACTGTTTATTTTAATTTGAGGCTTCATTTTCTATTTCCATAGAATCTGATTAATTCTGTTAAATCGAAAATGGCGTAACCTGAATTTATTATTAAATTTAAAGAATTCTTTGTTCCAGTTTTTCTTCTATTTCTTATGATTATTAATATTGTTTCTCAAGTAAAGACGTTATTAGTTTTTCTAATTTTTCTACTTTATCAGTGAGGTATCTATTTTTAAACATAAACTCTTTTAATGACTTAGATAATATTTCTATTTGAGTTTGTGTCGGAAGTTTTTTTAATTCTGGATTTCCAAGTGGTTGATGTTCGTCATATCAATCATATTTCTCACTTTCACTCATTGTAATTATTTCGTTTTTTATTTTTTAGAGAATTTTCCTGTTTAAATGTTTTGTTCAAAGTTCTGTTATTTCTTAGAACCATTTTTATATAATAATTATCATCTATTTTAATTGATACTGAATTATCATTACAAGTAGCATAATTTAATCTAAAAAATTAATAAGATTTTTTTCTATTTTTGTTAGGAAATTTGTTTTTATATTACTTTTATAATAAACATTGAATATATTAATCCCTTTTAAAATTATACTTCTTTAAAAAATTTTAGATTTCAATATTTTAAAGATATAAATTATGCTATGCTGTAATAAAAAATGCTTAATTTGATTATACTTCTTTTCAATTTCTCTTGCCTCTTTTTAGTATAATCTAGTTTGTAAAAGAGGTTGAATTTAATCCTTCTTGATATAAAATCTGATATGCTCCTATTGTAATTTTATTATTAATCATATAAATCACTTAATTAAATTACTTAACTAGCTTAATTTTATTTTTAGCATTTGAAATTGATTGAGCCATATCTTCTTTCTTTTGTTCTAAAGTTCAGATGACCTCGTATAAGAATCAATTATACATTCATTTTCACACTCATAATCTTTGATCATTTAAGTATTTTAATAATTAAAATATTATAGGTTTCTTGTATTTTAAATTCATTTATTTTATATTTAATACTCCTAAAAGGAAAAGTAGAATTATTAGATATAATTTCTTTATACTTCCAAAATTATTTTTATAAAAAGTTTAAGTTAAAACTATCTGGTAAAAAATTCATTAATTTTAAATTAGATATATATTATCCCTTTCTACTTTTGATTAATCTTAATTTTAATAATTTATTTTTTCTTTAATATCCTTATCAGAGAATGATTTAATTCTTTTTAATATGACAAGATTAATGCTTTGCTATTATTCTAAAATTTTCAGCATTAATTAAATGTCTTAAATTTACATTTACATTTTCTTTTTCATTTTTAATTTAAATTTTTTGATAGAAGTGAATTCTTATTTTATTTTTTATTTCTTTTTAAATATTTAAATTCTTTATTAAATATAAAATTCAAATTAATAATATTTTAAAATTGAGTCTACTAGTTTAATTCTGTTAATCTTTGGATCAAGGTCTAGTTTTTATTTCGAATAAATTCCCATTAAATTCTTAATCTCAACATTTTTTTATTTTTTCTCTTATTTTATACTGCTTATTATGTAATTGAAATTTAATTATCGATAGTATTAAATGAGATTCTGAAACTTTAATCTTAGAAGTTAGCTTAGCAAAAAATTTACTTTTATTACAATTTTATTATGTTATTTGTGATATAATTTCAAATATGGACGGTGAGTCTTAAGCTAGTCTTTAGCTTGAGACTCAATATCAGAAAAAGCGAGTCTTATTCTGTAGTCTGCGCCTCAGAAGCTCTCCTATCCACTATGCCGTCAACTTGGTCAGGAGCTTGGTGGAAAGTAATGTATAGTTGAGGCAAAAATAAAATAAGATTTTTAACTATAGAAGATACTCAAGACTGACAGCTGTACTAGAATGAGAATTCCCTAAGAATTTCAACTCCGGCCTTAGACAGAATCATAAGAATAGAGAAAAGAAGGTTTCATATTTGTGAATTAAAACAAGGAGAAAAGAGTATCAAGACTATTTTATTAAAAAAATAATTAGTGGAAATCCTATAATGGCAGACCCACGTTAATTAATTAATTAATTTATTATGTTATTTATAGGATTTTTGCACTAAATTTAACTATAAATTTGTTTATCTAGATTTATAATTCTTATTTAATCTTTTTCTAAAAAGCTCTAAATGATTAATTAATAATAATAATAGTAAACTAAATGTTAAAAAAATGTTTTGGCATATTCTGGACTTTCAACCAGTTCCTGCCGCCATTTTTTTGACTCGGATGGATACCGCGACCATTTTTTTTATGTGGATGGTTACCACTGATTGCTTTCAAAAGAGCGCATAGGCAGTTTTTATTTGTATATTCCTGTTGGAGTTATCCATAGAAAATTCAATGCTCTTCATGTTCTTTATTATACCTTTTCATTTAATTTCTTTCATTCTCAGCTTCTTCTTAATAAGTGGTAATTGGATTGGCAATATCAACATTATTTTTTAATCTTCTTTTGACTAATATGTTTTTTAAATAGCTTATTTTCAATATTTTCTAGTCTTTTAATTAAGTTATTATCATATCTAATTTCTTTCTGTTCTTAAACACTTTATAATGGAGTGAAAGTTTTTTCAATTTCCATCTTTGATGTACGTTAAGATTTTTATTGCGATTACATTCAAAGTTGTTCTTCCGTTATTACCTTGTTTTCTATTAGCTGATTCTTAAGGATTTCCATTTCATTATTTTGCACGTCAATGTTTGTTGTAAGTTCCCGTATTAATAAGTCTTAATTATATACTGTTTCTTCGTATCGGGATATAATTTTTTACATTTGCTCGATCTTTTGTCGTAGTTCCTCTAAAATATCTGATTTAAATTCCTCAGCTTGCAAAGTTCCGATCATTATTTTACCTTATGAGTCGGAACTTGATTCTTCTTATTGTTTTTATTTTTATCGAAGTACTTAAGCAGCCTTTTTCCGAGCATTTCCTATTTGATTTTTATTTAGTCTAATGTTCTGCTCCATCTTTTTTTATAGTAAATAATTAATTATTTTTAATATAATCATAATGATAAACTCTAGTCAGTGTTCTGTTTACTTTTCTTATCATAGTATTTGTTTAATCTTGAACATTAATTTATAAATCCTAAAGTTATTTAGCCAACGGTAAGATTTATTATTATTGTTTTTGCTCTATAGTAATTATTTTTTTAATTTGATTTCACTATTTACTTTTTAATTAGAAATATATTTATCTTGAACTTAATTATTGTTATAATTTTTAATAAAAATTCCTAATAGAAGTTTTAAGCTAATTAAATTTATTATTTTAAACAATTTCTTTAATGTTTTTAATATTTTCTAAGATATTTGGCTCTTTTGAAGATTCTATAATTAATCATACAATTATTTTAAAGATATTTTTGTAATCTAAGATGGCATCAAGATAGCAAACTTATTTTTTTGTCTATAAGAGTACTTTTATTTTTTCAAAATTTTTTACAATAATTGTCCTATTTTTGAGCTATAATTAGTTATTTTAAAGGAATACGAAGATATTTATTTGATGGTTACTAGTTACAGTTTCTTAAATAAATTTTCACACAAATTTATAATTTCTTTAACTCTCTATAGTTAAATCTAGCCAAAAATAGTCCTTTAATGTAGTCAATCACCTATCTGCATTAATCCTTTAAATCAGCTTATTTATTTTTACATAAAGCAGTTTTTCTAAAAGTAAATTTATGCAATATTATTTCTATATTCATTTTAATAAAATTTTTAAATAGGATTTTTTATCATTAGCATTATATTAATGATAAAGATATTGATTTTTTATAGTATAAAATTTTAATTTTTTTAATTCAAAGTTATCTTTTATTTTTTTAAATAATTAATATTATAATAAATATAATATAATATAACATAATATAATATTAGTTTTAAGTAATTTGTGATATTTTAAATTTATAATTACAAATCAACCTTGTACTTTTCTTGCTATTTCAGCTTCTAATGTATTTATATTTAATTTCATCAGCAATAAACAATCTTCCTAGCTTTATGACCACATAAAAGCATAAACAAAGTTTTTACTTTATTTAACTTATGATCAACAATTACATTCTTCTGGTAGATTACCTTGCTATCATTCTTAGTTTACTCTTTTATATATTTTATCTTATTACTTATTATGTTCATAATTACCTCCAAAAATTAACATAGGTTCCATTCATACTGCAAAATTTGCTAGCATTTCAGGCAAATCAAAATCAAAATTTGTTCATTCATCTCTTTATATATTATATTTTATAATTTTGTTTATAAATTTATTTCATTTTTTCTTGCCACCAAAAGAATAAATGTTTTCTTATTATTTATCAGTCACAAGATTTTAAGAATGAATTCCATAAGGTAGCTGTTAACAATATTTCCATTAAGCTTAACTTTCAAGTTTCAAATATTCTACAGAATTTAATGATTAATTATTTTTGCCAACACCACCAACTGCAAAAATCATTCCTTAAGCAGCTGCTATACCAACAGCATACCTTTTTTCATTTAATTTAGATAATTATTAGCATTCTCCATTATACTCAACTTATCATGCAGTATTTGCAACTTAATTTTTTATTTTTCCCCCCAAGAAATATATTTTGCTATTATAATCAACACTACTTTAATAATATGGAATTTATTATTATATTGTAATTAACTTGTATTATTCTGTCTTAATATCAAATAAATGAAGATTTGATTTAGTTTCTCAAATGTAATGAATAAAATTTGAATTATTTTCTTACTATTTCAAATTTTGTTTTTATCAATTCTATGTCTCTGTATACTGATTTTTATTTTTTTGTACTTCAAAAAACTTATTCACAGTTTGCTTAAACTCTTCTACTTCCTAATTAGCTGATGATGAAAATAATTATTTTATCAAATACAAAATCATTTCTTTTCATTTTTCTAAGTTCTATATTTGCTACTTTCCTTTATTCTCTAGTTCTTCTAAAATACCCTCAAGTTAAGAATATTTCTATTCTTCAAAAATTTCTATTTACTCAATTTTTTTTTAAGCTTTACACTATTCCAATTTCTTAATCAAATGATTGATCTCATGTAACTTAGAGGAAATTTCCATAAAGTTTTAATTCTTTAATGGAAATAAGTTTTTATTAATGAGATTTATAACTTCAAAAATAATTGAAGACTGTGATTAAATAATTTTCTACATTATTTACTTTAAATTATCCTTGTAAAAATCTAGAGATTCTAAGATACTTGCAACCTGCTTTAATTTTAGTGTTCTTTACTGTATTTTTTAAATAATTTGTTAATTTTTAAGTAATTTACTAGGATGAACATTTGATAATTTCTAGCATATAGAGCATTTGTTTTGATTCTATCTTCTAAAATCATTCATCAAGCAGATTTGACAAACTGAATGATTACAGGGTAACAAAAAAGGAATTCCTAATTCATCATCAAAGTCAATTTGACAAGAGCTACACTTTTCTTCAAATTACATTTTATTACTTAATAATTTTATTTAATTTTTTATATCTAAGTTTATATAATAACTTACAAATAATACTCTTTTTTTTTAAATTTAAAATAAAATTTTATTTTTATTTTTATAAACATTAAAAATAAAAAGTTGGATGTTTCTAGATATATTTATCTATTTTAATGTGATAATGTTTTATTAGATTAAAACTTAAATTTTTATTTTAAAAATAATAGTAAAATTATTTAAGTTTAGCTTTTATATTATTGTTAGAAAAAACTGCTTTCAAAATTAGTCAGACAAATTTTAATTTCTTTTAGATGTTAATTTTGAAAGTTTTGCAAAATTATTTTGCTTGAAATTTTATTTGCATTGAATCAAGAGATTACTCAATAAATAATTAGAAAAAGTGGATATCTAAATCTAAGAAATCCATTTGATGATTCTGTTAATTAATTTTTTAGTACATTTTTTAGAAATTCAATTTAGTATAAAAAATGTCACCAAAAGTATATGAATAAGGATTATAAATTATTTTCTGCAAAATATGCTTTAAAGAATTTTTTTAAGTTAGATAAATAAAAAATTTTGTGCTCAGTTTAAGAATTATCTGATTTAATTAAGATTTAGCTGTAAATATTTAAAATATGCAAAAAAAATATTTTTTATCTTAAAATCTTCTAAAATGACTCCCACCTAGTTCAAAAATAGCAGAGAAACTTTCAAATTTTAGACAAGACAAAATTTAATGTTTGGTGTTTTTGGAGGTAAATTAACCTCTTTTCCTCCAACCTCTAGATTATTATGGAGCAAAATATAAAAATTTAAAAACTTCTAAAATTTTTCTCTTTATTATTTATATAATACTTGAATTATTCTTCCGTCCAGATAATGCTTGATATTTTTTTATTTGCATGTTTTTCCAAATTGTGACAATGTAATCTTTTTTTCTAGTTTTAATTTTAGCTTTAACTATATTTTCTTTTTTAGTTTATTTCTTCTAGTAATTTTAATATTTTGTTTTAAATTTTTAAATTTATAGCATTTTTCCATTAATGCGCTTGAAAGTTAAATTAAAAAATCTTTTTCTTTCGCTTTTGGTTCAAATCTTTAGTTTTTTTTTTGTATTATTAAGTTATTTCCTTTTTCTCTTAGTTACTTTTATCTCTGCAAGTATTATTATTTTATTCTATCTTGTTGCTCAGTTTATTTGCTTCTATTGTGATCTCTATGATTAATTGTTCTGGTCTTTGAAATATTTCAGAAGGTGTTAAGGTCTCTTTCTCAGTTCATGAGTCTATATTTTATTTCCTCTGCTATTCCAAGTTTTTTTTATCTTTCTTCAGTTTAATTACCTCTTCCTATAGTTCCAACATAACTTTTATCAATTTATCATAGTTAAATTTACTGCTCTGTGGTAAAATTCGAGTCTTCCGAGTGCTTAATACTTTTAGTTTATTTCCTAGGTTTCTCTTCATAAGTGGGATTCTCGATTTGGTGCGCAATTTTTGGGATCCTTTTCATGGTTCTATTTTCTCTAGAGTTTTTAATTATTGCTTTCATAAGCTATGGAAAAATCTGATTTGAGTCCTAACATTTTTTTTCTTTTTTATTATTATTATATATAAAATGGCATCTAAAAAACAAAGACCTTTTCAACAAAACTTATCAATTAACCTGACCTTTCTAACGACTTCTATTTGCTGCAATTGGATAATCAGAAGCTAGCAAAAGAAGTGTAAGATCTTAAATAAATAACTTAATCTCTAATGCTAACAATCAACACATTGTTAAATGAATAAAATCCTAAAGAACAATTTAACTAACAAACATCTTCTTAAGAGATGTAAAGATAAATTACCTAAATCGAACGGAGTCTAAGACAAAACTTTGCCCAAAGAATTAGTTAATTAGAGCAAATCAAGCTTAACTAATGTTCTAATCCAGAATCAAGAGGAGTACAGAACCCTTCACTTTCCTATCAGAAAATAGAAAAAAGATGTTGATATTGTAAAAAATATGGTCACAGGGTAAATCAATGCTATAGATTCAAGAGTAAATAATATCAAGAAACAAAGAGAGGAATTTAAAATTTATTTAAGATTTATTGCACACCAAACGGAATTTTATACTAGAAAAATTTAAATTTTAACCTTACTAAGAAGCTCCAAAGATTACAGATGCAATAAGACGATATGAGAGATGACAAGTAGGATTAAATTTCCAAACACAAACGAAAGGATAAAATAGACAATTTATAAGAATTTATGATCCGGAAAAACCAGATGAATATGACGTTGAAGACTTTTGATTTAGATAAACTTTTACAAAATCTAATTTCGTGACTAACCAAATAAAGATGAAGTCACTTTAATAAATTAAGTTATGTTATGTTATGTTAATAATATTTTAAAAAATTATAACTATAGCAAAATATTATTATCTGGATTTTAGCATTTTACTTATATAAAAATTATTTAAACTTGAAAAATTTTACAATAACTCTTTAAAAAAAATTTTTTGTTATAGTAGAATCTATAATTTTGATCTGCAAGAACTTCAAAAAATTTAAGACCTTAGGTTTTATTTAAATGTTATTTGAAAAATGCTTGAAGAACACAAAAGATTTTGAAATAATAGTAAACCTTCGATAGTAATTTTAATAACTTATTAGGATTATTTTAATAAAATTATCACCTTTAAAAATAAAATTTAGCCATTTTAAATCATTAAAAATGCTTATTAAATCTCATGATTAAAATTTGATATTTTTTTGCGAATAGTTTTCATTGCTAAAGTAATTCATATTTTCTCTTTATTTATTTAGTAAGTTATATCGAAAAATAAATTTAATAAAATTACTTATTGCCATTTAAATTATTCTTAAAACTAACTACATTTTTAATTTTTTTAATTTTTATCTAATATTAATTTTTTTCTATAAATTTAGTGTTTTAATATATTAAAAAATTTTAATTCCAATTATCTAATCTTTAATTAAAAAACTTTTAGATTTAATTCAAGGAAGAATATATTTTTATAATTAAGCAATTCCTTTTGTTCAAATTTTCATTTTTATTTCAAAAATTGTAAAGAAATTACACTCAAATTTTTTAATTAGTAAATATAAGAAATGCCATTTTTACTTACTTTTAATATGAAAAGTTTTGAAACATTAACAATATTAAAATTAAAAAAGCCAATATAAAAATTTAATCTAAATAATAAATTTAACCTTTTTAAAGCTTAGGACTAGAGAAATATCAATTTCTAATTTAAAATGCTGGTTCTAATGCTTATAAAGTCAATTTTTTAATTGAAAATAAATGTTGTTCAGATCAAAATTTTAGATAATTTATTTTATAAGTAATATAAATATTATTTTAAATTATATATATCATTATTTTTTAAACTTTTATTTTATCTTTAATCTCAAAAAATCCTAATTAAATTTTTAAATTTTGGTAAATAATTTACTAAACGAAGAATTATAAAATGTTTAAACTAAAAATTTTATCATCCAAAAAAAGTAAAATCTAAAATTTAAGTAGTTAATTTTTTATTTTTCTGTTTAAATTTTTCAGAATATAATATTTCTTCAATTAAAAAAGTTATTAGATAATTTTTTAAAATTTATGTTATGAAAAATTATATTTTCATTTTCTTTTTGTCATTCTATTCGTCTAATGAGTCACGTCAGCTTTCTAAATGGAGAATAAACTTAAAGATTATTCTTGAATCTCGAGCCAAATTATCCAGCCTTCTTGAATAAGATCTGAATAAGAATTAGTAATTAGTAATTAAGTCATTAGCATTTTCGTCGGTCAAACATACATACTACTAGTTAGAACCCTTGGGCAAGTTAGATTTCTCTCTTCAAAGTTTGTCCACCCTTCCCCGTGGTGGCATCTAATGGTAGATTACTTGCAAACGCAGTTTGCACTGCACCAGATTACCTAATAGTTCTTCTGATCGCGATCGACATTCATATTTTATTAAAATAAGGATAATAAATTAGCGTGAATCTTCCTTTAATAGGATTATCATGACTTAGCCTGACAAAATTTTAATGAAAAACCTGTGTCAGATTAAATTCTTACAATTTTAAGCTAGAGTTTTTGATTAACTTGATGATCTTCTTCATAAGGTAAAATAATGCCAATTAATTGATCAATCACACTAATTTTATTTTTCTTTTTAACAAACTGCTATTATTTTACGATAGTAAATTACTAGACTTTAGAACTCAATACATTATCTTGAGTTCAAGTATACAATTTTTTTTATTTCTAATTACAGTTTATTCATATTATTCTTCTCTAAAATACGATAATTTTCACCTTTTCAATAAAAAATGCTTTCAATATAGACTAGCCTGTGGGATATCTTCAAAATTTCCACTCCCACTTTACTTAAATTACTTTTGTCAGAGATGTCCAATTGCTTGGGTAAATACTCAAAATATGATGTCAGTTCAAGTTAGGAGTTTGAAGGTTTAAAATTGATTCCTTCATGCAATTACTTTGATGCTTGTTACCTTCTATCTGAATCATCGGCATGAATGGAAAGGAGATATCTATTTGTCTGAGTAAGTCATACTTAATAAATATAGAAAAAAATAATTAAAGTCTGAAATATTGAGAATTTTAGAAATATTAGTTTGATTGAGTTATATGATTAAGAAGGAATTTAAATAAAGTTTTTAAGACATTAAAAATTTTGGAAAATAAATAAATATAAAAAATGAAGAAAACATTTAAATTGAGTGAAATCCTATAATTTTTTGCTATTTTTTTAATTAATTTAAATTGGTAAAGCTATATAATCTATAAAACTGTCAAGTTTTAAGTTAGATTTCTTAATCTTCTTTTCAATCTTCTTTATAAAGGTTCATTATTTTCTTATTTGCTAAATTTGGATTAATTATCTTTTTTAGCAATCTTTTTTATATTTAATCTAAAATTAACTTTTCAATCTCCATTTATTTTCTTGTGTTCAAGTTTGAATCTTTTTCATTTCAAATAATTTCTTCTTTTTTACATAATGAATTTTTATTATTTTGATTTGATTTTCCCTTTTCATTACCTATCACTCTCTTTTTTAGGTTTGTCTAAAGGTATTTTTAAAATTTCTCTGACACTATTAAAATTTACAAGTAGATGTCCTCTTTCTCAAACAAAAACTCAAGTTGTGGCTTTTGGCTGAAATTATAATTGAAGAAGTTTAAAACTAACTTCTCAGCGTCATTACACATTTTACTGTATTTTCTACCGAAAAAAACAATAAAAAAGATAAAACGTAAATTTTATTCAAGAGTCATATTTAAATTTTTTAATTTCAATTAATTAAATTAAATAAAAATAATAAATTTGACTTATTTTAAAGAATTATAAAAATAATTTAAAAAATTTAAAATAAACTTATAAAATAAGTAAAATATATTAATCATTTTTTCTAAATATCATACTAAAATTTTACTTTAAAATTTAAATAAATTAACTTATTAGAAGTTTTTAATATTTTGAACATGTAGTTCAAATTAAAATAAAATAAGTTACATAATTGATTTTTTTAAATAAATTAAATTTAAAATTAATATATAAAATTATATATTCAATTTAAAAAATATTTAATCCAATTTGCAACTATACATGTATAATATTTAACTAATTATCATCTATATAAGTTTATTAATATTATTTATGGATAAAATTATACTAAAAAAGGAATTTAAAATTCATCCTTGCACTTTTTTTAAAATTTCAGCTTCTAATGTATTTATATTTACTTTCATCAGCAATAAAAAATCTTCTTAATTTTTTGACCACATAAAAGCATAAGCAAAATTTAAATTTTATTTAACTTCTTATATGCAATTACATACTTCTGGTAGATTACCTTATAGCCATTCTTAGTTTTCTCTTTTATATATTTTATTTTATTATTTATTATGCTCATAATTACCTCCAAATATAACCATAGGGTCTAAGCATACTGCTATATTTGCTAAATTTTAAGGCAAATTAAAATCAAAATTATTTCATTCATCTCCTTTTATATTGTACTTTATAATTTAGTTTATATATTAGTTTCTTTATTTTATTCCACCAAAAGAATAAATATTTTCCTATTCTTTGTCAGTTACGAGTTTTTAATCATGAATTCCATATGGTAATTGTTAACATAATTTTCAATTACTTTATTTTTCAAGTTTCAAATACTCTACTGAATTTAATACTTTTTTATTTATACCAAGTCCACCAACTGCAAAGATCATTCCTTAAGCAGCTGCAATACCACCTTAACTTCTTTCTTCATTAAGGTTATTTAATTATTTACATTCTCCATTATATTCTACTTATCATGCAGTATTTACAGCTTAACCCTTAATCTTTCCACCTACTAAATATATTTTATTATTATAATCTACATATCTACAAGAAGATGGAATTTTTTATTATGTTTTAACTAATTTATATTATTCTGTTTTAATATCAAACAAATGAAGATTTTAATTAGCAGATAGAAAGTAATGAATAAAATTTGATTAATTTTCTTATTAAATTATATTTTTATTTTTTTATATTTATGCTTATTATTCCTCAATTTTTTGGACTTAAATAAATTTATTAGCAGTATCTTTAAACTCTTCTTCTTCCTAATTAGCTGATAATGAAAATAGCTCTTTTATTGAATGTAAAATAATTTCTTTTTATTTTTCTAAATTCTATATTTATTAATTTCCTTTATGTTATAGTTCTTTTAAAATTTACTCTAGTTAAGAACATTATTTCTCTTCTAATATTTCTATTTGCTTGAAACTTTTCTACTCTTTATATTATTCCAATACTTTTATCAAATTATTCATCTCATGCACCTTCGAAGAAATATCAATAAATATTTAATTCTTTTGTGCAAATAAACTTTTATTAATGAGATTTATTACTTCAAAAATAAATGAAGACTATGATTAAATAATTTTCTACATTATCTACTTTAAATTAAGTTTGTAAAAGCGTAGAGACTCTAAATTAGTTGCTATCAGTTATAATTTTTATGTTCCTTACTGTATTTTTTAAATAATTTATTCATTTTTAAGTAATTTACTAGGATGAATATTTGATACTTTCTAGCATATAGAACATTTATTTTGATTCTATCTTCTAAAATCGCCAGTTAAGCAAGGTTAACAGATTGAATGATTACAAGGTAGCAAAAAAGGAATTCCAAGTTCATCATCGAAGTCAATTTAACAAGAGCTACACTTTAGTTAAAATTGCATTTTATTAATTTTTTTTAATTTTATGAAAGCTAGTATTTATATAATAAATTATATATAATTTTCTTTTTTTATTCAATTTTTATTAAATTTTGGCTATTATATATATTTTAAAATTTGCAATAATTTCAAAAAAAAAAATAAAATTTAAGCTATAAATAATATACAAATTATTAACATTTTTTGAAGCTAGCTTTTATAAATTTAAGCTATGGCTATATTAATGAAATGAGATTAGGCAAATAAATAATATGAATAGTTTCTTTTAATTTTATTAATGAATCTTTTAAAATAAAAATTTAACTGATATTTAAAAATTAAAGCTATAGCATCAAGATTTTAATAAGGAATTATTAATCTAAAAATTGCTAAAACTAACCTTATAAAATTTAAGTTTTATCCATAAATGAAAATTTTATAGCTCAAAGTTAGATTTCAAAGGATTAAAAAAAAATGTTAACTTAAATATCAATTAAACTTAAAATTTAAGAATATTTCTAAAAATAAAGTTATTAATTTGTTTGTTTTAATTAAGAATGAAAAATTTATTATAGCCCAAACGATTCATTATACAAGATCAAAATGGAGACAACAAGATCTAGACTGCAAGTAAAGGAAAGACCTGGAGAAGACTGAGTTCCCAATCTCCCTTAAATTGGGCGTTTCAAACTTTTTATTTAACAGTAGGAAGCATTAAATGCTGTCTTCCTGACGGTGTTGAGGGTCCCCAAACGAAGAAAAATAAAATTAATTATAATATATTATTATATAAAATCTAGATGTCAGCCTGCTTGAGAGAACTTGTAGGTAATTTGGCGAAGGGTTTACTGCATTGCGAGTAATATCGTACTAGATACCACCATGGAGAAGGGTGGACAAACTCGGAAGAGACAAGCCTAAATTGCCCGAGGGTTTTCGCTAACAGTATGAACGTTTGACTGACGAGCCTAAAGATAAATAATTACAAATTCTTATTTGGATCTTATTCAAGAAGATTGGGACATTTGGTTCAAGAATCAAGAATAATTTTTAATAAGTATATTCCTCATTTAGAGAAGCTAACGTGATTCATTGGACATGCATAATTTTAGCAAGAAGTACGAGAACACTTTTTAATATTAAAAATTAGTATTGAAAGAGCTGTACTCAAACGAGGTGCTACGCGTTCAATAATCATATTTATAAATTTATTTATAATATTTTATTTGTTAAATAAAATTAGTCAGCAAAGTAAGCAAATTTTTTATTTCATTTAATAATAATAAATAAGCCTCTACCATTATAGATTTAACAACAAAAAAATATTTTATTTTATAGTAAATTTTATGGTTCTTTCTTGATTTTCTTCATCCGTCCCTTCTTCTTCCTGTTAATTGAGCTCTTCTTTCTTCAGCTCCTTTTGTTCTTAAGTACATTATAAGGTCTTTTTATAATAATAGTACTGCATTTATTCCTTGATATCTTTATCTTTCTTTCTTATTCTATACTATTTATAGTTCTTTTTTGATGCCTCTTAATCTTGCTTCTATATTTATAATCTTTCTGTTTTTGCTCCCATAGTGCCTTGGAGAACATTAAGCTGCAAGCACATTTTAAAAATGAAAAGCTTCCGAGTAACCAAAATTCATCTTTGGTACTATAATTGATTTTTAGCGTTTAAGTGAAGATTAAATTTACTGAGCATGGTTCATTAAAGTTACTTCTTAAATTCAAGTGTAGGTTCCATCGAAAAAACCAAGCAAAGTTTGATAACCTCCGTATTTAAAATTTTATTTATATATTTAAAAAAATCAGATGTAAATAAAAAAATATTAATGCAAAGATGATTTTATTTTCAGAAAATTAAAATAATTTCAAAGAAATTAAAGTGCAGAATAAGTAAACTTTTCACTTTTAAAGTATCTCCCAGTTAATTTCGAGCTTTATATTTCTATAATATTTATATATTATCTATCCTATTAAATATATCATAATATACAGTAACAATATCATCATTTTTTTCAGTGAAGCATTGAAATTTAATTTTAATATTTTATATCAGAGTTATAAAAAATTAAACCTTTAATAAACACAATTTAAACTTGAAATTTTACTAAAAGAATAAACCATAAAAGTTAAATATTTTTATGATTTATGATATATAAAAGTAAGGCAAGGTCTATGATTTGAAACAATTAAGCTGGATTTAGCTTCAAACTTATTGATGTTATTATTAAAGTTAATAATATATTAAATTTAATTTTTATTAATTAAATTAAATTAAATTAAATTAAAGTGTTAAAGAAGGATCGTCTACTTAAAAGCTTCCTACTTCCCTATCCAACCAATAGGAACTTGATCTCTAGGTGATCTTCTCCTCCCTTCACTGTCAAGTTTTCGGAATGGTTGTCTCTTCATATAGCTTGCTTTCTTCTTATAAATTTCTCCATTCCTGGTTGGGTAAAATTAAGTTAGGTCATTCCATATTTTCTATTAAATCTCCTTTCTCTTCCAGCATCGTCTCCATAGGTGGTCTGTTCTCCTGCAGATGTAACATTTTTTCCTAAAATATTTCTCTTTAGTTTACTCAATTGGCTTATTATTCTCTTATTCGATCTCCATTGGGATAGATTGCATAGCCTATTATTTTACACTTGTCTCTAATTTTTCCAATTTGATATGAATATTTTCATTCGATTCGTATAATTATTCCAGTTGCCTATCGAATTCGTCAATTCTGATATTCATTGCAGCCTGGTTTAAGTTTCTAGGAGCATGGGTTTCCTCATCTTCTAAATGTTCTTGCTGTTCTTAAGCTAGTTCTTCAATCTGTTTTTCCAGATCTTTATTTTTTCCTATTAATGCTAAGATAAGCTTAGCCATTTCCTCCTTCGTCATTCCTAAGATTTGTTCTTTATTGAGATCTCCGAGGTCCATGTAGGGGTTGAATGTCCTAATCTAGGCCTGAAAGTTACTAATCTTTTGCTTCTTGGGAAGGTCCTCAGTCGATATTGTTGCATGTTAGTGTTTCTAGGGTTGTCTGGGGGGTGTTGTTTAGAGTTGCTCCTATATGGTTTAAGAAGAAGGTTTGGTTTTGGAAGATGACGTGTGGTGTTTAGAAATTTAGGTTTCCTGCTTCCTCTCTTCCTTTTTAGCTTAGAAAGAGGTGGTATAGAAGCCCTTTTTGAAACCTTCTACCATATATTTTAAATTTAATTTTTATAATTATTATAACTGATGTTAATTATTATTAATATTGATAGTATTTTTAGAATTTTAAATTTACACTCTCATCCTTGTACTCTTTTTAATATTTCAGCTTTTAAATTATTCACATTTACTTTTATAAGCAGTTAAAAATCTTCCTAGTTCTATGATCACATAAAAGCATAAGCAAAATTTTTATTTATCTTTGATTCTGATAAGCAGTTACATACTTCTGGCAGTATACCTTATTATCATTCTTAGTTTTCTCTTTTATATATTTTATTTTACTGTTTTTAATTCTTATGATTTCCTCCAAATATTAGCATAGGCTCTAAATATAAACCGCAATATTTGCCAAACCTTAAGGTAAATTTAGATCCAAGTTATTTCATTAATCTCTTAGTATATTATACTTTAAAATCTTGCTTATAAATTAAATTCCTTATCTAATTCCTCCAAAAGAATATATGTTTTCTTACTGTTTGTCAGTTACAAGCCTTTAGTCATGAATTCCATATGGTAATTGCTAGCAAAATATTCAACTAGTTTAATTTTCTAGCTTCAAGCATTCTACTTAATTCAATAATTAATTACTTATTCCTTTTCCACCAACTGCGAAAATAACTCCTTTAGCTGCTGCTACACCAGCACTACTCCTTTCGATATTTAAATTACTCAACTACAAGCACTCTCCATTATATTCTACTTATCATGCAATATTTACAGCTTAATCATTAATTTTTCCACCTATTAAATATATCTTTTTATTATAATCTACACTTCTTCAATTATAAGGAATTTGCTGCTATATTTTAACTAACTTATATTATTCTGTCTTGACATCAAATAAATGAAGATTCTTACTATCACTCCAAAAGCAATGAATAAAGTTAGAATTTTCCTCTTAAAGCTTTGTAATTTTCTCTTACTGATTCTAGTTCTTTCCACACTGTTCATTATTTTTTTTAATTTAAAAAAACTGACTTTCTGTTTATTAAACTTGCTGTGTTTCATAGTTAGCTGATAATTAGAATAGCTACTGAAAAAATTGCTAAATTGCTAAATTGCTTTTTTTTGCTTTCCAAGGTTGTAAATCTATTAGTTTCCTTTCTGTTATAGTATCTTCTAACTTTCTTACAGTTAAGAGTATTATTATTCATTAAATTTATCTATATTTGTAAAAGTTAGTTACTCTTTATACTATTTTAGTACCTTTATCAAATGGGAGATCTCATGTATCTTAGAAGAAATTTCCTTAGAAATTTAATTTTGTTATGGAAAATAAATTTTATTAATGAGACTGATAATTTCACAAGTAATCGAGAATTACGATTAGGCAATTTTTTAGTTTATTGCCTTCAACTAGCTTCTCTAGTCCCTTAGAGACTCTAAAGTGGCAGTTATCTATTTTTATTTATAAGCTTTTTGCTTTAACTTTTAAATAATTTGGTCATTTTTAAGTAATTTGCTTGGATGAATTTTTGATATTTTCTGACAAATGGGACATTTATTTTGATTCTATCTTCTAAATTCATTTGTTAAGCAAGTTTAGCAAATAGAATGTTCACAGGGTAGTATAAAAGGAATTTTCTATTACTCATTGAAGTCACTTTAGCAAGGGTTACACTTTTCTGAAAATTACATTTATAGAAACTATTAAATTTTTATCTATTATATTGAAATTTTTTTATAATAATTATAATTAAAATTAAAATTTTAAGCTCTAAACAAAGCAAAACTTTTCTAAAAAAAATTACAGAAACAACATTTTTCGGGAAAATATAAAGTGATGATAAAATAAAATTTAGAAGCTTTTATTTTAACAAAATTACTGAAAAAATTTAAATATGATTAAAACAAAAATATTTAATGAAATTGTATAAGCAAATTATTTTAAACAACTCACATTATTTTAAGGATTAGAGTAAAAATTGTAAAAAAAGATCTTTTAAAATTAAATTTTATTTTTATATATTTCAAATTATTAAAAATGAAAGTAACATAAAATTTTTATTAGGTTTTAAATGAACTAAAATTAATAAATTAAATTTTTATATAAATGATAGTTATTTTCATAAAATGGAAGTTATATAATCATTTTTAAAACTTAGGTGTTTTGAATTCATAAAATATCTTTTTACATCCGTACCTACTTTGAATGGCTTTTTTGTAACCATTAGTTTGGATATTCTTGTATGTTGCTGAAACTTCATTCTTGATTCAGTTTCCTCCCCATATCTTGCACTAAAAAATTATTTTTTATTTACTTACTCTATTCCAATCAATTTCCATAAATCCTTCCAAGGGAGTCACAGAAGCGACTTTACCTTCGATAGAGATTCTAGCTTAATTCTTTCCTTTTCTGCCTTTTGCTACATACTTTCTCAGTCTCTAATCACCGACAGTAATATTTTATTATGAGAGGAATACTTTACAGTTTCTGTAGAGATACCAACCACTACCATAATAGAAGCATAAATTTTTCGAATAGCTTTACTGGCTCTCGAGAAGTTGATTTAGATACAATGAAGAGTCTTTTTATTCCAACTTTATTGGTTTTAATGGCTAAATTTGGTTGAGGATAAAATTAAAGATTTTCTTGTGCTTCAAAAAATTTCCTTTCTCCAGATTGCTACTCTAAGATTATATAAAAAAATTTTGTCATTATAATCTCTCACAGCAATCTCTAGACTTCCCTCCTCAAATAAATCTTGGCTAATTAAAGTTCGTATTTGAACCAGAATATCTCCACCGCATTTGGGAGTTTTCGGACTGAGTAACTAGATCTCTTGTCGCAGCTCAGCTAGTTCAAGAGCAAGTTAATCCATCTTCTTCCTCCTTCTTCGCCTATTTGGCAGATAAAATCCTTTTAGTAGCCCGACATTTTTTTAATGGAAAATTATGCTTCAAATTGAGTTGATTAAAAATATAATAATAGTAATAATAAAAAATATAAATGATAGATAGCTATAAGGATTTAATACAGAAAGTTAGCCTCTTAAAATTTATGTCTTTAAGTTTCATTCATTTTTTTTGATTATACTTAATTGCAATAGATATTTGAAAACTTCTGAATCTTTTTAAACATTTTTCAAATATTATTTTTAATTCTTAAAAAGAAACTATCTATTTTTCTTTAAATTATATTTTTTTATAATTTCTATTTCTAAAGCTTATAAGGTAAATTTTTTAACTTAAGGAATATTTAATTTCAAAATATTTTTTTCTAAAATATTTTTAAGCAGAAAAGTAAAAAAGTTTCATACTTAAAATTTAGTTTAGAATATATTTTTGTAAATTATATTTTATAGTATTATCTTCTTTTGAATACTATTTAATAAAAATATTTATTAAATTTAAAAATATTTAATTATAATTTATTTGGATTAAAATTAAATCTTAAGATCTAATAAAATATAATGTATTTTAGAGTATTTGAAATTAATTAAAATTAAATTACATATTTATTGAATTGAATGAAGATTATTTAAGTTTAAAAATAATAGTTTATAAGAGCATTAAAAATCAGTAAGTAAAATTAAAGTTGAAGTATCCCAAATTTTTAAGCTTTTACTTTATTAAAAAAATTGAATTTTATATTTAGAATAAAAGTTTAATTACTTTTATTTAACTTTAAATATTAATGGTTTGCTAATATGTGGAGTAATTAGTAGATTTATGTTTTGAATTATATAAATAAAATAAAGAGAAAAGATTAATTGCTTCAATATTGAAGCTTATTTTGATTATAAAATTTTTTTATATATGAGATAAAAAAGCAATTACAATTATTAAAAATAGTTAGATTTATTTTTAAAGATAATTAAATTTTTTTAATAACATGTATTATTGTCATAAATATAAAAGATTTTCTATAATTTAAAGACGTTTAATTAATTTAAAATATATTTCAATCAGTACCATAATTTAAACCTAAAATTTAAACTTTCATAAATGTTTACTGATTTAAAAATATAATTTCTATTATTAACTATAAATAATTATAAGGAATTATTTTTAATTTTTAAGGAGTAAATTATATTTTTAACATTCAAACGAAAAAACATTTAGGTAATTTTTGCTATTTTGATACTTTTTTGAATTAATGAATAAAAATAATAATAAGTTTAATTATTTAAAAAATAATAATTTTATAAATAATAATATAAATTTAATAAAATGCCTTACTTAAGTTAGAATACGCAAAAAATTAACTCTTGTTTTATTTTTTTTATCGATTACAATATAAAAAATGTTCAGTCATCATTATTTAAAATAAAATTTAATTTAAAATTTTTTCTAATTATAAGGAGTATAAATAATTATTCAGTTTTTATCATAAAATAATTTAAAATATATTTGAAAGCAATTATAATTTCCTAAAATATTTTTTAATATTATTTAAATTAAAAAAAGGTATTTTATAGCTCTTTTTATAATATTTGTATATACTAGGATTATTTATAAATGCTAATAAATATAAATTATTTTAAAGATATTTG
Source organism: Loxodes magnus (assembly GCA_946699065.1). Classification (NCBI taxonomy): domain Eukaryota; phylum Ciliophora; class Karyorelictea; order Loxodida; family Loxodidae; genus Loxodes; species Loxodes magnus. Next base: position 132,963 of record CAMPDV010000938.1, read on the forward strand.
ATAAATTAAATATAAGTTGATATTTAAATCAATACTTATATTTAGAAATGCAAAACATTATTTTATAAGTAGATTTAATTTTTCAACTATTTATACTTGTTTTAAGATAACGTAAAATTGATTTACATATTAATGATTTTTTATTTAATTTGTATATTAAATAATAAAAAGTAACAAAAATTTATTTATTTATTTATTTATGCCTTTTTAATACTTATCTATAAAATGGAAATTGCAATAAGAAGTATTGCAACATAAATTAGCGGATATTATTGATTTTCTATCTATTTTTTATTTTTTTATTTTGGTAATTAAAAAGAGGAGCAGAATTTAATTTTGATAAAGCCTTTATATCTTATAAAATTTGTTTCAATGGTTACAGAATATTAAAATAATATATTTTATAGAGCTAAAAAATTTTAACTTTATCTTTGACCAATTAAATTCATTTTATTAAAGAATTATTAATAATTATTAGAAAAAAAATGGAACAGACTATTCGCCTTTCCAAAAACTTAACTAGAAACGCAAAAAGGAAAGCGGCGAAACAATTACTTAAATAACAAAAACTAGAAGAGAAATCGAGCTCCTCATCAGAAGGTAAAATTATGATAGGAACAGCTCAGAATAATCCAGGTAAGATTGGAGAGAATTCAGAAGTTTTTTTATAGCTCGATTGAATGAAAAATAAAATTTCTGAGTATCAAGAAATAATTTACAACCAAGGAGAAAAAATCAGAGAATTAATGAACTTCATAGATGATCAAGATAATGAATTGTTAATAATTAGACGTCAGTTAATCCAGAATAATTTAGTAACGGAACAATAATTATACTAATAGTCTCAAACGAACCTTAAACAAAATCAAGACATGACCATTGAAAAGGAATTAATTTAAAAAGATGTTGCAGAAAAATAGAAAAATGAAAATATTGAATAAGATTTAATAAAACGAATAAATCAGCTTGAAAAAAAGTATTTTAGAAAAAACCTTTGAAAAGATAAACCAAATAATGTTGGTATTGCAAGTCAAGATGACATTTATTAAAAAATTGTGGTGGCTGAAAATAAATATAATTAAAAGAACAATTAAGAACGTGAAAGACTCTTAATAGGCTATGAATTACTGAAGTCGGAGTCTACAAAAGAAAAATATTTGCTGGAAACTCGGAAGATTTTTAGTGGTTACCTCTCACGTAAAAAACTTGGTCGTGGTATCCATCCACGTTGAAAAAATGGCAGCAAGAAACTGGTTGAGATTCCAGGTATTGCAAGACTTTTTAACTTTAAGTTAATTATTATTATTATTATACAGAATTATTAATTTACTTAAATTAATAAATTGACATTACAAAATACAAATAAATGTATATATTTTATGATAATATTTTCATACTTTCCATCATCGTATCTAAAGTTAGCAATTTAAATATATAAAAATTATTTATAATAAATAAATAAATTTGATTATAGAGCGCGTAGTACCTCGTTGGAACGCAGCTCTTTGTATAACTATAAGCATTAATTTTTTATAACCTATTTAATTTTTTTTGCTTAAAAATCTATGAGATAATTGATTTGAAGCTAATTACTACTTATTAAAATATTGGATAAAATTAAATGATAAAAATTAAATTTTTTTAATTAAACTAAAAGCAAAAAAGAAAATTGGTTTTTTTATAATGCATTGATACATAAGAACTTATGCAAAAAAAATTTATAATATTACATTAATATCGAAGTGGCTAGAAAACAATTAAATAGTATTTGTCTTGTCACTTTTTAAATAATAATAATGAATATTTTATAAGTCATTTTATCAAATTGCTTTATTAAGAAAAAAATTTATTATTATGTTAAAAATCTAGTTTATTCTTTCTAATTTTATTAGATTTAAACTGTATTACGATTATATAAAATTATTATTAAAAAAAAGATAAAAATTTAATATATGTAATATTTAAATATTTCATTCAGTATTCATACTTGAAAAAATACTCTTAATTTAAGTTTTAAATATGGAAGGAGTATAAAAAGCTATCTATCTCCAAAAAAGTTGAAAAAATTGTATCCTAGAAACTCTATGTCTAGGGAAAAATCGGTAAGAAATTGCCAATCAACTTGATACTCATATTTTTGAAGAAAAGTTTAGGAAAAAGGCTAAAAAATATTCTGCATCGTAAATTTCTGATTTCACCACAGAACAGTAAATAAGCATTCTTCTTCTTAGAATACATATCTTTTAGTATTCCGTTAACCATTTTAATAAAAGGTATCTTGCTTCAATCGAGCTCAATTCCAAATATATTCAAATTTCTTCTTTATTAAGCAAATGCGATGTCCTTCAAATTTTCATTCTCTATGCACATCTTTTTCTGTATATTAAACCTTCATGAATGCAGTTTAGATTATTTGTGGATCTCCATAACTTAAAGTTTTATATGCTTTTATTTTTATAAAAATTTTCACCAATATCTTAAAAAGTAAATATATTTCTTACAATAACAGCATTAATTTTTAATTTTTTACTATCGGAATTTTTTCTAGTTGAAGATTCAGTTCCACATCTATGGAATCATTTGCTATTTTATTTTTTAGAAATAAATAACAAATGATTCCTCTAATTAGTTGAATTTGGATTCTATTTACTCAATTCTCAGATTGAATGGTCGGTAATTTTCATTCTTTAATATTTATGTTTTAGATATTGGTATGCGATTTTTCCTTCTAACTCCTATACATTTCTTAAAAGTTTAAAATTCTCGCATTTCATAACTTTGAGTTCTTAGAGTATATTTTGCTGATCGTAATTTGATTTGGGTGAAACTTGCTTAGAAGAAGTTTTTTGCAAGCAATTTTCATTTTTTTAAAGATTACATTGGAATAATGTTTACTGATATAGAATATGTTTGTATCTCTTTATGCAACCGACTAAATATTGGACGATAAAAGAATAAAAATATATTTAGAAGCAAGCTAGATATAAAAGGAAATTTAGAGATAGTTTCAGGAAAAAATGGAAAAAAGCCCGGGAATCTAAATCTTAAAATCTAACCTAAAAGATCAATTTTAAGTCTCAGTTAACTAACAAGAACCAAGAATTCAAAAAAGATAAATCTACTCCTGCTAAGGATTGGGAAATACTGAATTTCCTAGAAAATTTAAAAGCTTGAGAAATCCTGTGAGCAAGATATTATTTAGTTTTATTCATTAATTGAGAAAATGAATCCGAAGTATAGATCCTGAAGGCGGATAACTAGAATCTTCGGCTTCTTTTGTAAGATAAAAAAAGGAAGATTAAGATTAGGTAAGTTAAGTTTAATTTTAAATTGAAGTCTTAACTTCCAAATTTGTAAAAATATAAAAAGACCTAGAAGCAAATACATAGAAAATTAAAGAAGAAATTCGATTAAAAATCAAAGAAAATAACCTCAAACAGATAAGATGAAAATTGAAAAAATGTAAACAGAATAAAAATTTTAATTCAAGACCTTAATAAAATGTTACTATTATTGTCAAAAGACTGAAAATTTTTGGAGGTAATGTCCGAAGTGAAGAAGAGTGGCTGAGAAGCACCGAAAAAAATTTGGAACATCGAGGAGGCTATATTGCAACTACTTTGGAGGTATTTACAGAAAGAAGCTGGTATTAGATGATTCAAGTGTGACATTACTCAAACAGGATCTTGATAATTAATAGTAACAGAATAAATAGCTTTAAAAGGGCAGCAGTAACCTTAGAATTGTTTAGAGAAGATGGAGAAAATTTACAAGAAGATGGAAGAACAATTATATGAGTTTATTGAAGAGAAAGAAGAATTATCTCAGTTTGAAATTGATTCAGATGAAGACATGTACAGTTGAGTAGTGAATATAAAAACTTTTATTGTCTTTAATTTGAGGAAACATTTCCTCTAATTAAAGATGACCCTAACCCTTATACCCTTATAGTTAAAATTAATTAAATAAGTGCTACAGGAATAATAATCTAAAGGAAGAATAAAATGCTATGTGTGCAATAAATAACACCAATGAAAATACTGTTACTAACTAAGCGAAATTTAAAGAAAGAATAAATAAGATACTTTTAGAAAACTATTTAGGATATATTCAACATAAAGCGGAAAAATTTATAGAAACAAATTCTTTAATTTAAATCTTAATTCTTGGAGAAATAATTAGGAAATCTACATGCAAGATAAGAACTATTCAGAATATTAAAGGATGGTGAACTAATGAAGTGCTATACCGCCTAACTAAGCCTAGTAGGAATTAATGACAAACTAATGGAGACAAGTTGATAGAATAGGTCAGATAGCTGACTTCTAAGGTTTTAACAAAGCTTTTTAACTTTTAACTTTTTTTTAAAGACAAAATTTTGACCGAAGAATAAGTTAGCTGGAGTATATAAAGCTCAACTAACTATCGTATTTGGAGTTATGAGAAGATTTTAATAATTCTTTATTTTCCTTCTGTAAAAAAGAAAATCTAGATATTGATATCGCAAAAAATTTGAACATACTATAAAATAATGCTTAGGATTTAAAGAGAAGCAAACTTAAAGAGCAGAAGAGAAATTTATACATATTCAAGATTTATTATTCGCGAGCGGAAGACGTTAATATAAAAGATTCTAATCATAGCAAGAAGCTCCAAATATTATGGATATAATTAGAAAGTTTGATAAATAACAGTAATATTGATTTATAATCGTTGGCGAGAGGACAAAACAAGCAACTTGTAAGGATTTACAACTCAAAAAAGTCTAATAATATTAAAATATATTGATGAATAAAGATCTCTACAAACTCTAATTAGTAGTAAATCTGATAATGATGACATTACTTTCACATTATTATTTTATATATAAATAAATAGGGAGGAGTAATCCTCCAACTGACATTGACTTAAGATCTATGTACCAGGAAGTATTCATGGATGAAGAACTGAACAAGAATAATGGTATGAGCAAAGAGAGAAGACAAAGACTAAAGAAGTATCAAGTAACGTTATTGATGAAAGATGTCAAATACTAAGGTCTCTTAGAGAGCATTCTGATAACGGTTATATAGAAGACAAGACTCAAAAAAGATGCTAGCACCACGGAAGAATACAGAAAATAAGATTTTTTGACTTAAAAAACTTTATTTAAAAGCTGAGCATCATTGAGATGCTACACGCTTTCTAATCTTATTTATTTATTATTATATATATTAATTTTGGACAAATTTAATAATCATAAAATTTCCATTTATTAAACAATTATCATTTATAGAAGCTTAATTTGTAATTTCTTTAATTAAGTAACTAAATTTTTTTTTTAAATTTTACACCTATAATAATTTTAATAATTTAAAGAGCATAAAAACCAAGTTTTAACTTTAAACGATTTTAATATAATTTCTTCATCTAACTCTATTAAAATCTAATAATTTCTATAAATAAATTGTTTATTTAGTCTATTACTACTTTTTTACTCAAAGATAAAAGTATTTCCTATCAATAATTTTAATAAAGTATAAAATCCTTACATTTTATCTTTTTTCATATTTTATTTTATTTTCTTTAATTTAATTTTTACTTTTTTTTTTTTTTTTTTCCATATTAAAAAAAAATTAAAAATTAAAATTTTAAATAAATTTTTATTATAAAAAGTTAAATTTTTAGTATTCATAAAAATGTAGATTTAGGAAAAATGTAACTCTTGCTAATATAACTTTGATGACGAATTAGTAATTCCTTTCATGCTACCCTGTGAACATTCGATTTGTCAAACTTGCTTAAATAGTGAATTTAGAAAATAGAATCAAAATAAATGTTCAATTTGTCAGAAATTATCAAATATTCATCCTAGGGACTTAATAAAAAATGAATAGCTTATAAAAAAGTTATAGCAAAAAGCGGAGAAATAGAAAAAGATAACTGCTATTTTGGAATCTCTTAATGATTAGAGAAGCAAGTTAAAATAAGTAAATTATTAAATTAGCAAATCGTAATTTTCTGCTACTTTTGAAATAATCAGCCTCATTAATAAAACTTTATTTCCATCACAGAGTTAAATTTATATGGAAGTATCTTCTTAGATAAGTTAGATCTCCAATTTGATTAAGGGAATGAAATAGTAGAAAGAGCTAGATAATTTTGAGGGATAATAATACCCTTAACTGGTGGAAAATTCAAAAAAGCTACAACTGTAAGGAAATGAATAAACTTAGAGGTGATAATTTTACGTTCGTAAATATAACCATATAGCCTTTAAGTTAGTATTTTATCATATATTTTAAAAAATTATATCCATGGGCACTATTTATCTTCAATTCTTCTAATCCCTCCTAGGTTCTTTTTGTAAATTTGAAGCATTTTTACTTATTTTAGTTAATAATTCCAAAATGAAATAAAAAAGTATTTATTCTCCAAGACCACAATAGGCTCTCTTTTCATTAATATCTGGAAAAAAGGATTTAATACTATGATTAAGTGTAGCAATTATCAGATCTTTACAATACCGATCTGCAGAATTACTAGAATAATACCCAATTTACTTTATGCTAAACGAATACACAAACATGAATGAAATCAAAGAAATAATCAGATAATACGGATAGATCAGAGGGGATATAATTCATACAATTCTGGGCACTACAATATTAACTGGAAAATGTGTAGTTTATGTAGACCTATAAAGCCTAGAAGAAGCTAACAGAATCCCAGAAGTAATAAGCATACACGATTTAAAAATTCGACTATAACATACAACAAGCTTCGAATGCAATCAGTGTAGAAGGAAAGAACACACTGACAAGCAAAGTAAAAGAGAAAAAAAGATAACTATAATAACTAGAAAACTAACAAGTCGAAGCAAACTTAATAATAAATTACTGGGGTTAAAAGTACCTCAAGAAAATAAGGTGATAAGGGAAGAAGTGGACAAAATGATGATAGAAGAGGTAAGAGAGGAAGCAAGTGAAAGAAAAGATGGAAATAAAGAAGAGTTTTAAAACAAGTAAAAACTTAAAATATAAACATTTTTTACTCTGAAAAGAGTGAATAAATATTATTTCTCTTCTAAAAGTGACTGGTCATATATAAGGTGAAGTCTTAGAGAAAATGTTTAAAGAACTAATGAAAATTACAAAACTAAAAATAACCCGAAAGGTATTGTAAGAGAAGTGAAAGGACTCAAGCAGGAAGAACAACATTATATAGTATGTAAAAAAGAAAGAAAATTAAAAATATCAAAAGGAAATAAAAAAAAATTAGGAATGTAGAGAATAACAAGCAAATTAAAAATGAGAAAACAGAAGCAAATGGAAACATCAAACAATAACTAAAGTATATAAAGCAAAAAGACCAACAAATGTAAGAGAACAATAAGATAATAAAAGGAAGAGGAAGAATTAATATTAAAAATAGGTAAAGAAAATGCAAGGGGTATCAGAAGCACAAAGAATGCATTAGCAAAATTTATGAACCAAAAGATGATTCACATTATGGCCATATAGAAAATATAATTTGAAAATTAAAGTGAAACTTGCAATATCGCAGGTTTTAAAACCAAAAAAAATGGGATAAAAAAAAGGAAAAGGAGTCGCTTTTTATATTAAAAATGAATTATGCGATGAAATAAGAGAAAAAAACGGAGTAAATTTAGTGGTTCTTTTTGGGGGCACGGATGATAGCCATTAAAGCGAAGAAAAGTTAGCTGTAATAAACGTATATACACCAATTGCAAACGATAACGATTAATATGAACCTTTCTACAACTTATTAATTGAATTTAAATTATAAGCTGTAGGAAAAGGGTTAAATGTAATAATAGTAGGAGACTAAAATGAACATATTGAAAGATGACTACCGTGATAAAAAAAACTCAGCAGGAAAGAAGATGTTTTAGTTTATGAATCAGAATAGTTTAATTTGAATAGATCTAACCAATTTGGGAACGTATGTACACCAAAGCAATGAATATAAAATTGACTATTTTGTAATAGAAGAAATAATGAGAGAGAAAGTAGTTAGAAGTGATTTTATTATTCGCATATAATTGGAGATCATAGACCAGGAATTATATAAATTAAGATTTGGAATGAAATCAGGAAAAAAGAAGAAATAACAAAGATAAATTACGTACTATTAAAGAGATAAGAGTTTTAGAACAAATTTGAAAGGTACATATAAGAAAATATATAAGAAAATGAAATGAATAATTAAAATGGAGAATAAATGTACAAATGATAAATAAAAAAGGTAGAAGAAGGTGCATAAAATATATGTGGAATAATTAAAAACAATATAAGCAAATGCAAATAATCAGAAACTACGAAAATGAGAAAGATACTTTTCAGAAAGTACAGTAAATAAATTAAATCTATCGAAAAGATGAATAAGGAAAATAATGAAAGAATATATAATTAAATATATGGAGAATATTAGAAAGCAAGAATGGAATATATTTAATCAAGGAAGAAGGACTAAAAGAATTAATTTAAGCTATTAACGGATAATATAAATAAAGGTAACTTGACAGAAATGTGGAAGAAATTAAAAAACTTATTTAACAGGAAAAATAATTAATGAGTGCCACTACTAGAAGCAGACATACAAAGATTAAAATTATATGGCAAAATCTATATGATGATGGCGATAACACCTTGCCTGAAAAATTTACAAATGAAAGTAAAATTGAGTTATTCGAGTACGAGATACGAGAAAGTCTCTATTAAATAGCAAAATGAAAAGCAGCTGGATCAGATGAAATCCAAACAGGAACAATCATAGCAGGCAGATAAAAACTAATAGAAATAACTTGCAGAATTATAGCAAAACTATTAAGGGAAGGGGTAACACCAGTAGAAATTAAGAAATAATATATAATATTATTATATAAAAAGGAGAACATATGAACCCATTTAATTATAAACCGATTGACTTACTTAAACACACGCTAAAATTATAGATTCATGGATTTTTAGCAAATATAAGGGCATTTACACAGATATGAAAGTGATTATTAATATGGTTTCAAAAAAGGAAAGTCTTTTGCTCTGTAAATCTTTAATTTAAGAACGATATAAGAATGAGTAATTAGAAATAATAAAGTAAAGTTTGTGATATTTGTTAATATTCAGAAAGCTTATGATTCAGTACAGAAATGTGATATATGGTATATATTAAATGAATTATAAGTACCGAAATAACTAATTAAATTACTAGCCAACTTTTACTTGAGGGAGACATTAAAATTAAAATAAACAATAAAAACGCAGAAGTTTTTTAATCAAATAAAGGTGTAAAATAAGGTAGCATTACATCTACAAGATTATTTAATTTGATAATTGCAAAACTGCTACATAGTTTAGAGGACAAAAAACTAGATATTACAATGAATTCAGAAATAAGGAAGGACACATAAAAGAAATATATGCAGGCTGTTTGGCTTATGCAGATGACTTTGCACTAGTTTGTGAAGAAGAATAGTTGGAGGAAGTGATCCAAGAGTTAGCAATGTGGGCAAATAAGTTCAAGCTGTAAATTGCAGATAAAACCAAATGAATGATCTGAAAAGATGAAGAAAATAAACATGAAAATATTAGAAATACAATAGACATTGGAACCTTGAAGAGTGAAAGTATCAAATCTTTTTAATGTCTGGGTCATATAATAGAAGAAAATATATGCTTTGAAAAGCATATGATAAATAGAATGGAAGCAGCGCTATAAATGAAAGCATGGACCATAGGAAAATTATCTATAAATAAAGGTATAACATCATATAACACAGGTATGATGATAGAAGCAGTTGTGAGTTCAGTGTTTAGTTATGGGACAGAAGTAGTACCATATTGTGAAAAATTTGTAGGAAAATAATTAATGGACTAATTAGAATTTATATAAAGAAGATCCTTAAGAGCAATTAAAGATGCCCCTTTTTGTATTTAGAACGAGATGCTGGAACATTAATTATAATTTAAGAAATTTAAACATTATCTATGACAAAAAACTCTAAGACTAAAGGGGAAATTATTAGAAAAATAAGGAAAATCACTCGATGGACTCATAAAAGAACTTAGAAGGGAAGAAGACTATATATTTTAATAATACTGCATGATAATAAAATCGGAACTAAAAATTAACGATGAAGATATTTATGTAGAGGATGGTGATAACAATAAAAAAGGTAAATAAAACATTAGTCGTGCAATATGAGAAAACAGAGTATAAGAAGAAGATAGGTGAAGAATGAACTAAATGATAACAACTCTATAATACAGAAGTTTTTGATTTGATGAGTTTATAATAGGTCCACCGAACTATTTAAAGTATAACAAGCAAAGAAAGGAAGAAATATGCTACACTTTTAGACTAAGAACAAGATGTAATGGAAGCTAAGATTGCATAAAAGTAAGACATTTATCAGACATAAGTCAATGTCCTTTTGGTGATAACTTAAAGGAAGACGAAAGACATATCATAGAATAGTGTGATGAATATAAAGAAGGAAGAGAAATATGTATCAATAATCTAGAAAAAATAGTATCAAATTGGAAAGGGATATAATTGCTTGATGTTATATAAGGAACAGCTAAATTAAAAAAATTTATTAGAACATAAGAATTAGAAAAAAGAATTAAAATAGATTTAGAAGTTTAAGAATTCATCAAATATGACCTAGAGAAAAGAAAAAAACTATATATGGTTAAGAAAATAGTATGGAGCAAAGAAATAGGCAAAGACTATTTTTATGAGTTTATAAAAATTTATTATTGAGAAAAAGATACAGAGGAGAGGACCTAAATGTGGCAAAGGAAAATATGGCTAAAATTTATTAAAAATAATTAATAAAAAGAAGATAAGTAGAAGATAGATACTTCATATGAGAGAACAACATAGAAGAAGAAGAAATGGACGAGATTGAAGAAGAGTTCCTAATTCCAAAAGGTATACTTGAAGAGATCGAGATGTAAGAGTTTGAGACAAATTAGCAATAAAGAGTTATGAACTATTGAGGTGCTATGCACTCTCTAATCCAAGTTTTTTTTTATGTTGATTTCTTACTTTTTTAGATACCTTTTAATATTTCTACCTATTTAAATATGACAATCCTGAATAAAAATTTCACTCCCTTATTATTTATGTCAGTTAACTCGAAGTAAAATCTAGACGCTCGTATAAAGACATGGAAGAGCTAATTTTAAATATCTTAGCTCTTAACTTTAGTCAAAATCCACTTCTCGAATATTTGCTCAAGTAATTAGACAGTTACTTTAAAGCATTTTTAATGTTAAAGATAGTACCTTAATAATACCATATATACCAATCTAAATAAAAGTGGATAGGTATTGGAAAGGTGTAATTAAAGCACGATAAAAAAATTTATTAATAAAAAAACTTAGATTATAGAGCGTCTAGCACCTCACTGTTGCGTAGCACTTTAATAATAAAAAAAAAGAAATTATATCGAGAAGAAAGATTTAGATTGAACACTATAAATAAATTAAAAAGCAAGTAATCATGATCTTATAAGAACTTGCTAAAAAGTAAATTAAGAAAATGAGTAATTTTAACATATAAGTGGTTATTATATTTAAAGAAAAAAGAATTGCAAAAATTAAAAAATCTAGCTTAAAACGGTCAGATTTTAAATATAATAGATTTTATTCACATTTTTAATAGGATAAAACATTAATGATCTTATACAATTTGGATTAACTTAAAATAAAATTAAATATTATTAGACAAAAAATAAATAATTATTAAATTACATTTTTTATTTATAATGGTTTTTAATAATTTATCTCAAGAGCTTTATCTAATTATTTCACTTTTAGTAAAAAATTTATATTTTAAACAAATCTTGAATATTGTAAATTCAATTTTGAATATTTTATATATTTATCTGCTTTATAGAGAGTGAATAAAAACTTCAAGTATTTTATTTTAAGAGTGATTAGCAACTTTTCATATTTAGTATTTAAATTCTATTGCAATGAACAATTTATCATAATAAAAATTATTATTTAAGTAAATAATTAATTTATTGTACAAAAACGACAAGATGCTTTTATCAAGCAAATTGAAAAAACTTTTGCATTTTTAAGGCGAATTTATTTAAATCCGCGTTTTATTATTTTTTACTAGGATAAAAATCTAAAGATTGCAATTAAATTGAAATCTCTTCACTGGTAATTTATGATATTTTCATTAAATATGAAAATTTTATCTTAAAGCATGCTTTTTATCTTTAAGCTTTTGATTAAGTTATATTTAAATTTAATTAGGATAATTTTTAATTTACCACTTGATAAAACCTTTAAAAGTATCTTAAATAGAGAAATAAAAAATAAAAAACTCACATATGGCTATTTTTTGAATTAAATAAAGTAATGATAACAAAATATAAATACCAAGTTTTTATCAATGAAATTAAAATGTTTTCTTTTTTACAAAATAGTAATAGCAATGCTACTAAATTTCTTAAATAAATTTATCCTCAACTATAATTAATTTATTTTTAGAATATTTACATTTATTTTATTCTAAATTATTCTATTTGCTACTTAGTTCTTTTTTATTTATCTAAAAGTTAAAAATTGTAAAATCAAAAATTTTATCTTTTGATTTCTTTGATTCATGATCATTTCCATTACATTTAACTTTAAATATTTTTATCTATATTTCATTTTTAATATTTTTATATGCAATAGTTTTTCTTTAGAATAAACTTATTTAGATATTTCTCCTTTAAATATTTTTATTATTAAATTTCAAGTAAAATTAATTAAAAATTCCATTTTAAGATAGTTAAAAGCTGGACTTAATTAAATAGATTTATCCCATTTAATGATTTTCTTCTTTTCTTGTATTTATTTAGAAATTTAATATTTAGAATTATTTTAAAATTAATGATATCAAGTTTATTTCTATTGAATTAATTAAAAATTTATATCAAATGTTGGAAGTTATAATTTTAGCAAATATCTATAAAAATAAAATTTTATTTTTTTACTTTTCTTTTATTTTGTTAATTATTTATTTTAATGGCTATAGAAGCTTTTTATTTTTTAAATTTATGATATAAAATTTAAATTTAAATTTAAAATAAATAAGTAAATTATATTGAAAATTATATTTATTAATAAATAGAGTAGGACTATCTGTTTTGTATATTCTAACTAAAGAAAATAATTTAATAAAAATATAAATTATTTTAAAATCCTAAAAACATTAGCAACATCACTTTAATCATTATTTATAGTTAATAGAAGAAGATATAGTCTTAAAATAGTAAATACTTAAAGAACTATAAAATTTAGGTTTACATTTAAAAGCTAATGAAATATTTGAACTATATGAGCATATTAAAAATAATATAAAGCCTTTGATAATTATTTAATAGGCTATTTAAAAGAATAATAATAAAAGTAATTACCTTTTAAAATAAAATCAGCATTTTTAAGCAAGAGTAATTGCTTTCTTAATTTAAGTTAAACTTTTAAATTTATTAATTGAATTAATTTATGCTAAAGCAATTCAAGTTTTACTTCCATTTTTTTTAACAAAATTAAAATTCAAAATTAAATCAATGAAATTACGTATTAGCGTATTAAATATATTCTTAATAACATTTCTTTTTTATATTCATCTATAAAAAATTCTATTAAGTTAGTTTTAAATATACTAAGCAATATTTTATTTTTACATTAAAAATAAAGATAAAGTTGCAAATAGTAAAATAATTATTAAATTTAATAAGAAGAAGAATAGCTTTTGATAAGGCAACATTTTTTTTCTATATAAAAAATGCTTCTAAAGAAATAGTATCAAAAAATTTAAATAAACTTAAACTGGAAATTTTTTTGACTTTCTTAGTTGTTAAAACAATTTATTCCAATTAAAGATATTAATTTTGTAATGCTTTCTTATTACTCTCCTCCTTAGATATTTTCAAGTCTTCTTATCCAATTTTCTCCAATTTAAATATCTCTTCTTCTTTCGAGTAACATTTTGTGAAATATTTTTATTTATAAATCATAATACCCAACCTTGTGCTTAGGTCACTCCCATTATCTATAAAGAAATTACAGTTCATGATAGTTTCAAAGTTATCAAATCCTTCACATATGCAAAAAAGATAATCAAAACTGTTATGAAGATACTTGAGAGATCTTCTCGAAAACCATAAGATTGCACTCTTATTTTATATAAACTAATAATTTTTCTTTTAAATTGCTTATTAAATATTGTATATGTAGCGAAAGGATACTTTAGGATTTTTGTAATTATTGAGCATATGTTTGTGCTATGGATGTAAATATGCACACTCTGTTTTCATTCTAAATAAAATTATTAGGCAAAGATAAAAAACTAAAAAATGAATTACGAGTAATAACTTAGGCTAATAAATTAAATCTTCTTTTTTTCATCCACTAATTTCAAGATGAACGTATTTTTATAAATTTATTTATTCTAGTCAAAAAATTATATTATAATGTAGAGATATCTTCTGCTATACATCTTCAATAGTCTCTAATCAATGTTAATTTTAACTGCTTTACTAACAGTCTACTCTTTTTCAAGCTCCCAATCATCAACTATCTATTTGAAATTTAGTTTAGAAATTAGTTCTTCTTCAAAAGTTAGATAATATAAAGCCTCGCAGCTATTGGGAATTAACATTATAATTTTTATGAATACCTAATTTTCTTAAGTCTTATTGATACGCTATTTAGTAGATGGAAAATATAAATCTGAACATTATCTCTTAAGGTAATATATGGATTCTTCTTTCAAAGAATTTTTTTAGTTTCCTAGTTTAGATTTATGAACAATAGATGTTGAAAGTCTAAAAAATTATTCACAGAATTTAATGGATAGAGTTGTTAAATTGGAAGGAATTTATTACTTTAAAATTTATTATTATTTAAGATTTTCTGTTTAAATAAATATTTATTGTTCAAAAGCTTTGATTCAACTGATTATTTGAACATTTAGCTGATCACATTAATACTACAATTTTATTTATTTCAAATTAATAAAGCCACACTAGGAAATTTAATCCATATGTAATAAATCTGTACCTGTAGAAGAATCTAAATCATATTAACAGCTTGAATTTTTTAATCGCTGGATTAAATTTCAACATCATTTTATTCATTCAATAGTTAAGGTATTTTTGTTTATATGAAAGCATCTTTAAATGATTCCTCATACTTATTCTTTTGTAAATTCACTAAACTTAATATATTTTAATAATCCCTTTCTTTTAGTTATAGATTCTATTAAATATTATTACATTAAATCTTTACTAAATTCCTTATATTTTTACTTAATTAAAAATATAATTAAAATAAGTAAACTTGTATATATTAAGAAGCTAAAGCTAAGTAGTATAATATAACTTAATGACTAAGAAGGTAGGTAAATAAAGCTATTGAAAAACTTAGAATTTTGAATTAGATATAGAGAATTAAGCAAAAGCTAAATTAAGTGAATATTATATTTACTCATTTACTTTTTTAATAATTTTTTGATTTGAAAAAATAGTTAAATTTTGAATAAATTTAGATTATAAACTCTGGAAAGAAAAAGAGTAAAAGTAATAAAAGGATTAAAATTTTAGTTTTTAGCCCAGTTTTATTATAAATAAAATGAAGAATCAAGTATCTTTTAAAATAAAATATTTGAGAATTAAATTAAAGGTATTTAAAAATCAAAGACATCCAATTTGAATTAAGGGAATTTTAATATATTTAAGATTGCATTAAAAAATTAGTGTTAAGTAATTTACCAAAAATTTTTAGTTTAAATTTTAAAAATAGAAAATAGGCATTCAAATTATGCCATTTTTTGTAAATTATTTATGAAATAAAATTTAAATTTAAATTTATTAAATTGCTTGGAAAAAGTTAGCTTTTACTTAAGCCCAATATTTTCTTCCATAAGGTTCCTTTGTTTGTAAGCTATATTTTGGATATTCCTAGTCATAATTTTATCAGCTCATTCTTATGTATGTTGTCTTTTTCTATCTTATATTATTTAAATCCTTACCATTTTCTTACTAAATAACTTTTCAAGTTAAAAAAGTTATATCTCTTCTTGTCTCTTACTTCTTGATTCAAAATTTTTTAATTTCTTCTTAATTTTGATAATTTTTATGAACATAAACAGATTTTTTTTGTTTTATTGAGTTGCAAAGAGACTCTTAATCAAATCAGCAAGGCAAAATAATTAATTTAGGCCAAGATAACTACTAAAAATGAAATAGCTTCGATCAGATTAGGATTGAACATGTCAAAATAAATGGAATAGCAAGTAAACTATATGCAGTTGAAGAATTATAAGAGAAAAGGATATTGAAAATTTTTCAATCAACGAAACTATGATAAAAGCAAGCTTTCCTTCCAATCTTAATATAAGATTATAAGAATTATTACAAAAAATCAGGCAAAGATGGAGGTACTTGCTTGATAATAAAAGAAGAACTCAATAGTATCGAAGAAAATAATATAATATATATCCTAGAATCTATTTATCACAGTCAAACTGGGCAATATATTTATTATGTTCTGTTACACGCCAGATAATAGCTAAAATGAGAATATAAAATATCAATCGTATGGTTATATTAGTTTACTACTTAAAAAATTCCCAAATAGAGCAAATATTCTAATGGCAATGCTCTTTTACAAGATTATGGAGATAATCCCAATAATGACTTTGATAATACGAATAGATTCTAGAAATTTATTATTCAGAATGATCTTGAAATAGTTAATAATATGAACAGCAATACTTCTATACATAAAGAAAAAGGATTTATGTACTAAAAAGGCTAGAAAAGTAACCTGAATATTAATCAATTTGCAAACTTCAAGACTCACTATAACTAACTATTTATTTATCATATACTTATTACGGTAAAACTTCTCATAAACACATTCATCATTAGAACATAATTCCCTAAAGAAAATATAAAATTAACAGGCTGCAAGACCCAATTAACAGATAGAATATTAGGAATCTTTTTTTGAAACTTATAATGAATTTTTCAAATTAATAGAGATAATTAAGAGGAATAATACTCATGTATTAATCGCAATATTTAAGATAATGCAGATGAAAGATTAGCTTCATTTATTTCAGACTCTAAATATAATAAACTTACAAAATATCTCGCAAAAAGAAGTATAATGAAATAAAAAAGCTAATTAAGTGTATAAAGAAATTCGTGTGTAATTTGGAAGAATTAAATAATAAGTCATTAACCTTCATAATACATTAAGTAAAATATTAAAAGATTTAAACACCATCTGTGATAATTTAACTAAAATAAAGATTTGAAAAAATTTCCTTCTCAATGAAAATAATAAAGATACACTTTCACAAGCTAAAAATCCCTTTAACTCTAGACAAAGAAATAAAATTAATTTTTAACCTAGAGAGTTAGAAAATTTTGTTGATTTATTAGAAAATTTAGTGATTAGTAAACATTTAAACTTGACAAAGCAATATATTTACTTTAGCAACTAAAGAATAAATAAAATTTATAAAAATAATTCAGAACTTTTTAGCTAACTATTATCATCCATATGAGGTATAAATTTTAACTTTAAAAGGAATTTAAGAGTTTCCAAGTGGTTAAAGCCTCAAACTCAGATGGAATCAAATAGAGATGAAGTATTCAGGATATAATCTTAAAATGATACTTCGCTCTTTTCTAAATAATATGCATAGACTTTGGAGAATACCCAGATGAACTTAAAACTTCAGTCCTTACTCTAATTTAAAAAAAAGATAATAAAGATGAACGAAAAATTAGAGCCCAATTTCATTAATCAATTCTATACTGAAGTTTTATGATAAAGCTCTAACAAAAAGATTATTCAATAAAATTTACTGGGAAACTTAATACCCCATGTCAATGGGATTTATGAAAAATAGACAAAAAACTTAGTAGATTTGGTAATACAATCAATTATAGATCTATTTCAAAAGTAAGTCAAAGGAAAAACTAAACTAATAGCAACTTTGATAGACGTGAGAAAAATTTTGATTAGATAGAAAGAAATTTGTTTCCTATCAGCTGAGATGTGTTAAATTACTTTTAGGATTGATATTAGCATTTGAATCTTTCTATTAAAATCTAAGTTCTTAATTCCTCATAGATGGAAGTTATTTTAAAAAGCTTAAATAAAACAATGGAGAAATGAAAGGAGGTCCGCGAAAGCCAGTGTTAGCGTTGTTATATTATGATATGGTTATCAGACATATAGAAAGTAAAAGCAATAGTATTGGCTTCAAATGTAATAATTTCAATAACAGTTTCACTTACATAGGAATGGGTAGATGATTTAATAAACCTTTCAAAATTTAAAAAACATGAAAACATATAGATGAAGCAAATAAAGTTTTAATTGAACTTACCTTAAAATAAATGCCTCTAAGTATGAAGCAATTTCGTTTCTAAAAAAGCATACAAGAAAAATGGAAAACTTAAACTTGAAGACTGGAAATAATTATGTTACATAAAAATAGCAAATTTTATATTTAGAGGTAATTCTTCATTAAAAAAACTTAATAAATCACTGCAAGTAGGCTTCAAATAATTATCTGCTTTCTATGAAAAAGGCTGTATTTACATTCTCAAGGTATAAAAAAGTGATGCCTAGACACTTTAAGACTTCTGTACAGAATGCTCACTCTCCCTAAAGCAGAATAATGCTGGTGAACAGTACTTTGATCTATCTAAAAAGGAATTACTGCAATATTAAATAAAATTGATAAAAGCATAAGATTGGTAGCAAGAAAAGCTTTCTAAGCTCTTGGAACTACTTTTAATGATTCTTGCTATATAGATCTTAACTAATCACTATTTAAACTTATTAAGACTCTAAGGTTTTTTAGATTTTTTTACAAATATGATAAAAAAGTATAAATTTCCCTAATCAACAATAGGATTCTTTTTTAAGAATAATTGATAGGAAGGATATTAATAAAGAGATTATTTAACAAGAGTACCTGAATATTACGAAATAGATATTAATTATTAAGAATATAATAGTAGGATAGATAATTTTACGAAATATGTTAAAAAGTATGATTCAGCATACATTTTATAGAGTAATTACTTAAAGACTAAAAAGGATGCCACTGCAAAGTTATTTATAGAATAATTAGAATAATATAATTAATTCTTGTAAAATACATATCCAAAATTAAATAAGCAGCATCAAAAAGAAATATTTAGCTTATGCAAACTCAGAATGTAGAATTACAATTTTCTCTAAGACCTTTAGATAGAAGATATTTAATTGAGAATCCTCATTGTATTTTTGGAAAATTTGATTAATTTAAGCATACTCTAGATTTCAATTGCTATATAGATTTGGTAAAATGCTTAATAGCAAAGATTGGATAATACAGTATTAGAAGATTAATAACCAATATTCACATTATATAAATTATTTCCAAAAGCAAATAAGAATACATCAATCTACAAATAAAAATTTTCATAGGATGTTGCTTAAAAGGAGATTAGAATTGTACAAATAAGAAAAAGAAAAATAATAAGAAAATTATGAGACTAAGGATAAAGAAGTGAAAGAACAAGAAAAAGATTAAGAGAATGATGAAAATGTGAAAGGATGAGAAGAAAAGAAGAATAAAAAGAGCAAGCGGTAGATTAGAAGGAATAAGCTGATGACAATGATAATTTAGCTGAAGAAGAGGAATAAGATAAAAACGTGAGAGAGTTGAAAAATTTTAAATAGCATTTTAAGATCTTTAGATGAAGGAAGCAATTCCAGCAATGAAAAGATATCTCAAGAATCTTTTGCTAAATTTAAATTTAAAGCTTAAAATTTGATATTTATTAATTTATTTATTTTAACTAAAAGGGTTGGAGTCATCTTTAATTAGAGGAAATATTTCCTCAAATTAAAGACAATAAAAGTTTTTATATTCATTGCTCTTCTGTACATATCTTCATCTAAATTATCTTCAATTGAGAGAATTCTTCTTTTCTTCTATAAGATCATAGAATTACTCTTCCATCTTCTAGTAATTTTTTACCGGCTTTTCTAAATAAATTGTTGTCCTTTTGAAATCTTTTATTTTGCTACTATTAATTACCAGTTCCTGTTTGATTAGTGTCACACTTGAATCATTTAATACCAGCTTCTTTCTGTAAATACCTCCAAAGAATTTACAATATAGCCTCCTTGATTCCAAATTCTTTTCGGTGCTGTTCAAGCACTCTTTTTAACTTTAGACATTACCTCCATAATTTTACAGTCTTTCGACAACAATAGATACGCTTTATTAAGGGTTTGAGTTAAAGTTTTTATTTTGTTTAAATTTTTGTTTAATTTCCATCTTATCTGTTTGAGGTTAATTTTTTTAATTATTAATATAAACTTATTCTTTAATTTTCTATGTATTTGCTTTTAGGTCTTTTTATATTTTTACAAATTTGAAAGTTAAGGCTTAAATTTAAAATTAAACTTAACTTACCTAGCCTTAATTTTACTTTTTTTATCTTAGAAAAGAAGCCGAAGATTCCAGTTTTCCGCCTTCGGAATCTATAACTCTGTATTCATTTTCTCAATTAAGGAATAAAGATAAACAATGTCTTGATAATGGGGTTTTTCAAGCTTTTTAAATTGATTAGGAAATTCAGTATTTCCCAATCTCTGGCAGGAGTAGATTTATTTTTTTTGAATCCTTGGTTCTTGTTAATTAACTGAGATTTAAGATTTTTCTATTAAGTCCTAGCCATAAAGCCAGAAAGTTTAGTCACGAAGGTCATTCTCAGCTTCCACCATCTTTTCAATTATTATTTTAAAAGAATATCAAAACGGATAATTAGATTTAAAATTTTATAGTTTAAATATTATTTTAAAAGTTTTTCTCTATTAAATAAAATTTAAACTAATAATTAATAAGACTTTCTTTTTTTAGTTCTCCTTTATCACGTAAAGAAAAATTAATTATTTATTTTGCAATGAAAATGAAATTAAAAATTATAAAATATCTATTAATAAAAAAGTCATGAAAATGATAGAAAAATATAAACAAATGATTTAATGTATTTTATTTCATTTTTTACTGTTTTGATTATTAAATAAATTATAATTTAATAATTTTTTTGATTATTTATTTTTAAAAGATTCTAAAAGCATTTTTATTTACTTAAAATTATTATGATATGATTTTAATTTTTCTCTTACGAAAGTAAAGAAGATAATGTAGAAAAATTTAAATATCTGCATATTCTATATAATTAATTTCTCTAATATAAATATTTTTTAAGCATTATAATGATTTAGTTTTAATATATTTTATAAAATAATATTAAAAAAACTAGCATTAAATTTTTCTAACTTAGCTTCTAATTACTGAATATGGTATTAAATAAATTTAATTTATCAAATCTCCTAAAATAATTTTAAACTCTTAACCTCTGATTTTTAAATTTTATTGCTTTCTCTATTCTTAAATAGTTTTAGAAATCATTATTTATATTTTTTAATAGTACTAAATTTACACTTTATCCAAGTGTTTTTTTATTTTTAGTAATTGGTATATTCTTATTATTCCATACATTACATATCTATTTGAGTAATTAGCATTATTTTACTACATTTACAGCATTAATATTATACTCTTTCATTTTTTAAACATTCATTTGTAAATAATTTATTTATTATATATTTAATTTGGAGTATACTGTTGATAATAAATTATAGATTGTAAATAATATTTAAATTTATTTTTAGTTGAAGACAGAATAAATTATAAAAAATAGATTTATTGAATTTAATTATTGTTTAGTAGCTTTAATTTATAATTATTTAATATAAAAGTAATTAAAAGTATTAAATATATTTTATAAATTTAGTTTTAAACTTTATCATAAAACTTGGTATCATGTATTAAAATCAATATTTTACAAAGTGTATTTAATATTGAGTGAAAGTCTAAAATTAAATATATTTGTTTATATTTAATATTTGCTTTAGAATAAATATTTTAATACCATAAAGCTTTATTATTAATTTTATAATTATTTTTAAATAAAAATAATAATTATATTTAAAAGTAATTAGTCTAGCAAATAGAAAATATCTTATAAATAAAAACTATATTAATATAATTCAGCTGTCTTATTTTATAAGAGTTAATTCCATTTCACTAAAAAGTTTAATTTATGTTTCTAAAATTTTTATAATTTAAATAATTAACTTTTTACTTAAATCATTTTATAAAACAATTAATCAATAAAAACTTATTTTTAAGATAAAATTTTAAAGAAATGAAAAGTATAATTAAACTATTTAAAAATAAATTAATCTTTTAAATATTTTGGATAAATATTTTTATTAAGCAAAAATAAATAATTAAAATAAAAATATACGCACATTATTTAAAAATTTATTTTTATATATCTGATTCTCTATCAATAATCTAGACAAAATTAAAATAAGCATTTAAATAAAAGAAATATATAAAATTTATAAAAAATCTATAGTTAATTTTACTATTAAATTAACTTTGCAATATTTTTTATTTTAAGTAAATTTTAGTTTATATATTCAAAGTAATTTCAATACCAAAATTAAGTATAATTTTTTAAAGAAAAAATCAAAGTATTCTAAATTTTTCTTAATTTTTTTAAAAAGAATATTGGAAGAGAAAGATTTAAAAAAAATTGTTTTAATGTAATTTAAGATAGGGGGATATAGGTATTCGATATTTTAAAGAATAATAAAAAATTGGATCTTTTAATAATAATAAGATTTATTGAATCAATATGAATATTATAATAAATTAATAAAAAATTATTTAAATTTTTATTATAAATTAATATAAAAAGTTTTTAAAATTAAACAATGCGTTCAATCTTTCAAAAAAGAATAAGAAATTAATGGCACATATTGTAATCCTAGAATTATAAAATTCTTATTTGAAAAAAAATAGTAAAAATAAAGTAACAGGAGAAGAGCAACTGTGACGATAATCATTATCTAACTTAATTTAGGAAGCATCAATGAAATTGATCAATCTTAGAAAAATAAAGTGTCAATAGCAGAAACGAAAAAAAAGTTAAAGTATAAATAAAATGGTAAAAAATTGTTATTATTGTAAATTGTCAAAGCACTTACTCAAATACTTCTATAATAAAAAAAATATGAAGATACCTAAAAATTTATATATATTCAAATATAAATTTTATAATAGAAATCGGAGGATAGATGAAACCTTTGTATGGAGGAAGAGAAATTGTTTTCCCCCCCGTTAAAAATGTGGTTGTGGAATCCAACAAAGTTAAAAAACCGGCCGATAAACTGGTTAAAATCCCAAAAAAAGGCAAATTTTAAGTAAAATTTTAATTAATATTAATATCAATTAATATTAATTAAGAAATTAAATATAAACTACAATATAGAGAAAATATGGAAACTAAAATTCAAACGATAGTAAAATAATATTTCCATAAGAATCATAAAGCAAGATTTAAATAGGATAATAATATAAAAAATAAAGAACATTATATTTATTAAAATAAAAATTATTAAATATAAGATATGTTGAAAATAAAAATGTATTGGTGGATTAATTATTTATAACAAGAAGTGATATAAAAATCTGAAAGATATCAACACATATTAAATAACAAATGAATTAAAAAATTCAATGAAAAATTTATTTAATCATTCGAAAATAATTTATAAATAACTTTGTAGGCAAAAAAATTAATAGTTTTTTAATTCCAAAAAAAGGACTAAAAAACGTTTAAAAATTTCATAAAAATAAACTGGGTAGCAACACATTAAGTTTAAACTAACTTTATAAAACCGAAAAAATAGACTTAGTAGTATAATTTTTAAATTATCACTAAATTTTTCACGCTTAACGAAAAATGTTTAAGAAATATATTTAAATAGTAATCTTACAAAATTTGTCTAGAAACAGAAAAAGATGCAAAAAAAATAATGGAAAAAATTTAAGAATAATGAAGAAATTTATTTAAGAATTGGGTTACGAAAATAAAATTCTTTTGAACTATATTATAATAATAAAATAGTAAATTCCTTCGTTACTAGAATCGTTACGATTTTAGTTAATTCTAATTGAATTATCTTTGCTACTTCTGAAAATGTTGATAGTTTTATTCCTGGTATTTTTCTTCAGCTCAGTTCTCTTCTTGTTCTTTTAGGATTATAAATCCAAAGGCTCTTTAAGCATTTTCATCATTATTTTAATATTTTATTCTATTATTGCTTCACGTAATTCCATTTCTTAGTTAATTTTCCTATAAATCTTACCTTCTCACTAGCAACATAATTATCTCATTTTATTCAAAATTATTTAACATTGTCTTAACAGATATCCTATCTTTTTTCAGTATCAACTCTTAAGAATTTCTCTAATTATGGTATAAAGCCTTTACTCTTTTTAAATATCTATAGTGCCTCCATTTATTTATTTTTATTTAATTATTGAAATGAAAATAAAGTAAACTGACTAATATTCTCTTTTATTTGATTTTCATATTATCTCTTAATTTCAAGTTGCTAATAATTTCCATTTTTAATTAATAATTTCCTTTTAGAATCTTCCCCTCGTTTAATAATTAGATAACAATATTTTCAATTTAATTTCATGATTTAAAATTTTAGGATCTGATTCTCCAAAAAGACCATGTTTAGGTTGCTTATTTTTCTTTTAGAAGAGTTATAATAATTTTTTTATATAATAAGATTTTCAATTCCAATTTTATTATTTTCACTTTCTATTACTTAATAAATGTTTTGAATATATATCATTTAAATTTTTTAGGTAATTTAAGATTTAAATCTTTGAGACAAAATTTTTACAGAATATTATTAAAATAAAGAAACATTACAAAGTATATTTTTATTAGTTAATCTAAAATAAAATAGCAAGTATCTTCATTTAAATTAAAAAATAGTAGTTATTTTTAAAATGGTAATAATAAAATTATTAAATGTAGTAATATACCTATTATCTTATTTAGAACTATTTTAAATATTTAATTTAAGAAAACAACCATAAAATTAAATATTATATTTGATTGTATTTACTTATAATCAGTTTTATTACAAATATTAATAAAAATAAGTTTTTTTTATTTATAGCATAAAAATAAATAAAAGATATATTAAGTATATAAATATTAATTAAAAAGTTATAAAAAAAACTAAGATTATAGAGAGCGTTGGACCTCAATGGTTTAGCTATTTAATAAAGATTTTAAAAATTAAAAACATTCTTTGCTGAAGTCTTACACAGTGCTATCATTCCATCGTGAGTTTTGTCTTTTATAGAGCCATAATCGGAATGCTACCCTAAGGATCCCAAAGTCTATGCACCTTTCAACCTATTTTTACTAGATGTCTAGAGTCCTGCTTCTCTCCTTGGTTCCTACCAAGACTCTCGCTCTGATTTTCACAATGGAATACCTTCTGGTACCAGAATTTAAGTAAATCTCAGACGGAGGATTGATCCTTTCTATTAAATTAAATTGTTTATAATAGGGTTTAAAATAAAAAAAATGAGATAGAAGCAAATATTTACAATTATTTAAACTGTAATAACATTTTAGATTATTTTTAGAAATTTTAATAATTAATTACTTTTCATTCTTAAATTATTTACAATATGAGTGTGAAATATACTAATTTTGTTTAATTTTAATTTATGCTTATTGGCTAATAATTTTACATTTTATAATAAAAAAATTGGAATAAAATATAACTTTTATATTTTTTAATTATAATAGTTACCATATTAACAATAATCTAAAAAATATAAAAACTTTTCATAAATACTAAATTAAAATAAAACTAAATTTATATGAAAGGAGTCTCTTAACATAAATAGACATTATTTTTATAGATTTTAACGTTAAACATTTAAAATAAATATAAAAATCAAATGAATTATATACTCCTAAATACATTATATAATAAATAAATTTTTATTTATAATTATATACAAAATGGGGGATAGGCTGCAATCGGGAGAACTAGTAGGTAATCTGATGCAGTGTAAGCTGCATTGTGAGTAATCTTACACTATGACACCACAGGGAAGGGTTGATAAGTTCAGTTGAGACAAGTCTAACATACCCCGAGGATTTTCACAAGCAATATGAAAGTTTGATGATATACCTTCTAATTAAGCACTTAATAACTAATTCTTATTTGGACCTTATTCAAGAAGACTGGAATATTTGATTCAAGTCTTGTGAATAATGTTTAATAAGTAGATTCCCCATTTGGAGAAGCTGTCTTGACTCATTGACTAAAATAATTTTAACAAGAAGCATGAAAGCACTTTTTTTTCTTAATTCTAAATATTAATATTGAAAAGAGCTGCGCGCCTACGAGGTACTACGTGCTTATTAATCTTTTTTATTTATTTAATAAGAATAATTTATTATTTTTATCAAAAAACTTAAATATCAGTACTCTAATTTCCAAAGCATAGCGCCAAATAAATTAAATTTTTTTTTGTATTATATAATCTATTTTTACGTTAGTATTTTTTTATTTAAACTAGATTTTCATCGATTCGGCTATTTTTGAATTTAAATTTAATGATTTTTCATAATTTTATTGTAAAATTTAAAATTACATTGAAAAAATGTAAATTTGAAAATATATTGTAATTAATATTTTCTTGTATAAAAAATAAATTAAATATGCTAGTAAATTTTATTATATTTATTAAAAATAAAATAAAAATTATAGTTTAGCAAATTAAACAGATAAGTAAGATTTTAATTATATTTATTAGCTTTAATTTTAAACCTAAATTTCTCTTTATTTTAAGTAATTATACAATTTGGATTTTAAATTAACTTTTAAGTAAAAAAATTATATAAATAAAAATATAGAATTGTTACCATTTTTAAATTAAGCAATTATTGAAATAAAAAAGTTATCTATCTTTTGCTTTTTAAAATACTTAAATTCTTCGTAATACTTTAAATTGATTATTGATAAATCTTTTAGAAAATTACATGATATAATTAAAAAAATTTAAAACTGTAATAAGAATTAAATTATAAATTAATTATTAATTATTTATTGTTAAAATAATTAAAAAGTTAATATTAAATTTTAATTAAGCATTTCTAAATGTCGTTCTAGATTATTAACATTTATAAATCAAAGTAACTTAATAAATGAGATCTTAAGGAAAAATAATATTTAATAATTTAATCAAATATAGTAAATAAATTATTTTTTTATTTTTTGACTAAAGAAAGTAATAATAATAATAAAATATAATGATTATCTCCATAATTAAATTAATAACTGGCTTGTTTTAAAGTTCCTGAAAACAATTTTCCTAAAAGATAATTTCACAGTCTTTCTCTACTTTTTTACTACATGATAAAGAATCTAGTTTGCTCTTTCAAACTGTCATGATTTTGATATTGAATCGAAATTTAAATAATTGCCGAATATTTTTTTGATGTTAGGATTTTTAGATTGCTTCAAATTTTGTAATAAAATATTTTCTATTAATTATTTAAAAATATAAATGCTACCCTAAGAATTAACGATCATCTTATCAATTTTACTAAAGATTTTATAATTTTAAGCCTTATACTTGATATGAAAATTTTAACAGAATCTTATGAAATGTCCAGGCTTTATACAATACAAGCATTTAGGTCATTTTTACTTCTTTATTGTCTTTGATAGCTGTAAATCTCGCTCAAATTCCATAAAATCATTATTGGACAAGCTTTAAAAAAGCTTTCTTTGATTTCGGCAAATCGACTTATCTTTTTTCTGTTTGTTCAATTTGAATAAAAATAATAATACAAAGAATTTTAATTATTTAGATAATTTAGCCTCTTCAGAGACCCCTTTTTACGTCCCGATTCTACATTTGATGGCTTTTTTCTCCGGAAAAGCTCGGCGAGCAGACTTGTCGTTGGTATGCTCGTAATGTAGAAGTTCTTGATTTTTAATTTTGTTGGGGCCCCAATTCGTTCTGAAAAAAATTACTTTAATTCAAGGTGATCCTCTTTCTCTGTTGATTCTTATCATTCTCTGGAATATTTTTCTCAATGTGGGAGGGTTGTGGAAAGGGATAAAGTGGCACAAAAAGACTTTTCATAAACTTATGCACTTGGCTGATCTGAATTTACAGTTTGTGAGTATCATGAGAGTAAATCGCTATGTACCAACAGGAATTCTATTTCCTCCATTGTCCTATTGCTACCATAGTTCCTTTTCTCTTGATCGAATTCATATTATCTCTGTGAGAACTTTTTTCCACTTCTGACTAATTCGAAGCTTTTTTCACCTTTTCGGGCTTCCTAATTATAGAAGCTCCGACCTAGAATACAAAAGGAATATGCCCTTCTTCAGATACATGGCCAATCCAAAGAGGCCTCCCACGTCCATTTTGTAGTTTGGCCTCTTAAGCAAGGGCATGGCTTGACAAAGCCCGAATCTGCGTGAAAAAATTATTATAGGAGGAAGTCATAACAACTACATACTTTCCCCTAGATCCTTCAGCTACTCTCTAAATGTTGATCAAAGAAATCTACACCCCAAGAGGCTTAAAAACCATTTTTCTGAGATATGATTTGATCTCAAATTCCTTCGAATTTCAGTTATGGATGCTTGCAGGTCTCACACAAAATCGAACATTTTTAACAGACCTTTTTTTATTGATCAAATTGTATATTAATCCCTTTCATATAAATATAATTACTAAATTAAGTTTTTATATTAGTTTTGCTATTTATTAAAGTCATACTTGATATTAAGCTCGAAATGTGCTCTCTAAGCATTTTTTAATGACAATGCTATTTTTTAAGAGATGCGCGCCAGTAAAGTGCTACACGCTCTTTAATCCAAGTTTTTTTTATTAATTTCTTACTTGCTTAAGATTTTTGGGAAACATTTTAATATGACTATCCTAACTATATTTGTCTTTTGTGTTTGAGATTTTTTAAGATAAAATTCCATTTTTATATAATAAAAATTTTGAAAGTTTAGAAAAAATATATTTATTCTTTAGATGAATTAAGTAATTTAAGTATTAAATAAAATCTTAAAATCTAAAGTTATTAGTTATTAAATTAAAATTATTAATAAATAATTTGAAAATAGTAATATATTTTTTACTAAACTTCAAATGCTTTGACTATTATTTTGTTTTAATTAAATAAATATTATAATTATTAAATGTTTTAAATTATCTAAAAGTAAGTATTAAAAAATTGTTAAACTATATTTAAAATCTTATGAATGTATAAAAATTAAAAATTCTAAAAATAAGATTTAAAACAATTTTTTATTAAAATTAAATAAATTTAGTTTAAAAGTATCATTTATAATTTTATAAATTATTTGAGATTAAATTGATTGAAACTATATAAAGTTTTAAAGAACAAATTTAAAGATTTCAAGCAATATGTTTTCTATGTAGGTAAGTAAACATAAAATCCAAAGATTTAAATAAGAAATTAAAAAATTGATTAAATCAGTATTATGCCATCCGATGAAGAATGCTTTTAGAAATAAAAATGTATTTAATCAAAATAAGAAATTGAAGTTAAGTTCAACAAAATTTACATATTTTTATAAAATGAGAATTTAAAAGAAAAATTTATCTAATAAAAGGGAGAAACAGACATTATAAATCTTTAACTTATTTCAAACGAAAAATTAAATATATATGATGAATGATAATTAAATATCAAATGTTTAATAATTAAACAATTAATACATTGATATATGCAAGAAAATCTAAAAAAATACAATAAAGACTAAAAGACATAAGAAAAACAAAAATTTCTTCTATTGCTAGTTTTGAGATTAATTATTCTAGTCTTGTGAAATATTCAAAATGCGTTAAGGTCTCATTCTTTGGTCAAAACTCTCGATTTTATTTGCTCCGCAAGTTCAATTTTCACCATTAGCTTCTAATTGTTTTTCTTCAACTTTTGACCTCTTCTTGGAAATCCAGCACCACTTTAATCAGTTAATCAGTGTTTATTTACTTTTTTGTGATGAGATTCGAGATTTCCAAACGCATTATACTTTTAGCTTATTTTCTAGGCTTTTCTTCAGAGGTGGAAGACTTATCCTGATGGGTAAATTTTTTTGACACCCTTTTTTGGTCCTAACCTTACTTGGATGCTTTTAACTCCTGTTTTTTTGGAGCCACGAAGAATCCTGGTTTGAATCCTATCATACTTTTTTAATATTTACATAAAAGCTACCAAACTATCAAATATTACTCCTTAAATTTCAACAAATTCTCAAGTCTTTTTACTTCATAAAACAGAGTACAGCTCAGAAATTATTTAGTAGCAATTTTGCAAGTTATAAAAGATAAATAAAAAGTAGCAAGCTGTTCTTTCTAAATAAAACTAAACATTTAACAAATATTATTTCATAGATTTCACTTTATTACCTTTTGAGACTACATAAAGATGAAACATTTAAATCTTTATTTTAAATTATTTTTTAGAAAGCTAACAAATTCTGATTTTAATATTTATTTTTTATTTAATAATATAAATAGTGATAACTTTTGATATTTAAAATCTTGAAGAAATTTACCTAACATTTCTAAATAGATATATAGAACGTTGAAGACTGTAAAAGATTCTTGAATTCATTTAAAATTAATAGAAAAGGAAAGTTCTTTTAAGATATTATAGATAGAATAAGTTAAATGACAATTGCATACTTTTATTTTGAAGATATTGATAATGAAGCAAGTTGCAATTATACTTATAAAATATTGTATAAGCTTACGATAAAGGAATAGCTTCTTTATACAAATTTGAACCTTTTGCTATAATACTAATATTACTTATAATATTATTACTATTACTATTATCTCTCAGAGAATTGATATAACAACATTGATTTTTGAGATTTGGCAAATATATATAATGGAAGCGTTTTAAATTAAAGCATTCATATTTTTGCATACATGAAGACTTGAATGCCATTAATTATTTTTAATTATGTGAAACTCTGCAAGATCTTATTTAGGATTCCAGATCTAAAAATCTATGTTCTAGTAAAGAAGTTAACATATAAAAAAATCTATCTTAGCTTTAATCTCTAAATTATAAAACAGTTAAAAGAAATCGATTTTAGTATAATAGCATTTCAAAAAATTATCTAGAAGATAAATTTAGTTTCACAAGTGAAATAATGAACGGAAAAAAAGGATATAAATAAATAAATTAGATTAACATGGCTTCACCATTATGTGGTTAACCACAAGTAAATAAGTATATCTTGAAAATGGAGTCATGGCAGGTTTTGCTTCTTACGAATACCAAAGCAGTCCTCAACTATCATCTCACTTCAGATTCAAAGTTAAATAGCCATCATAATCAAAGTTCGTTCCGTTCAAGATTTCAGAATAAGCAAAAGCAGTGGAAGATATAGTCGATTATGGGTACTTAATTCTCCAACCTCTGATTAAGCTATTATTTCCTTCATCTCTAGATTGATGGCTTAAGTACCTTTGGAGATCCACCCCACTAAAGCAAGCTGAAATTTGGGAGCCACTATCTTAATATTTATTTAATATAACGAAGTTGAAGTGGAAGAAGAAAAAAAATACAAGCAATTTATGAAATAAGAATAATGTTTTTAATTTATATAAAACTGTTTTATAATTTATATGAAAATATAATATAGATATATTCATTTATATTAATTAATTAATTATATTAAAAACTATTATTTTTTTTAATTTAAATGCACAAATTATTTACAGCTTCTTCAAGCTTTATATAAACTTTTAATTTTTAAATAAATTT
This sequence comes from Loxodes magnus, assembly GCA_946699065.1. Lineage (NCBI taxonomy): Eukaryota > Ciliophora > Karyorelictea > Loxodida > Loxodidae > Loxodes > Loxodes magnus. The sequence goes on from CAMPDV010000938.1 coordinate 164,809, forward strand.
GCAACATTTTAATATTTCAACATATTTTTATTAAATATAAATTTGATATTAAACTAATTAGGTTTATTAAACTTTATAATACAAAATTTTACTAATTTAAATTTCTAAAGAAATTTATATATTTAAAATAAAAAATTGTTTTGCTTATATAAATTTATATAAATTTAACTATCTAAACTAAATTAGCTTACACTATTTCTTTATCTTGCTTTATAGATAATTCAGAAAAAAATTTAAAACTTTTATTGTCTATAAATAATTTCTTTAAAGCTTTTCTATTTTTTTATTGTAGAAAAGTTTTTTTACTGTTTTTTATTTTATAAAAGCATTTTCGGTTTTCATCTTATTTTCACATAAAGCCAAATTTAGCTTAATTTTCATTGTAAGATAAAATTTATATTTTTTCTTTTTTCTTTATTACTTTTAAACAATTAAAATTTCTTCTTTTTCAATGTTAATAATTTTTTTATCATAGTCTTTATAATATTTCTTTAATTTTTTCTTATTACTATTTATTCATTTCCAACTGTTCTAAGCTTTTAAGCGTTTAACATTCCCTTAATTTTCCATAAAATGATATAATTCAAATTTCGTCCTAATCGAGGCGAAATTTAATAATTTTTGTTTTTCCTTGCTAAAAAATTAGTTTTTATTATAGAATTCTCACTTTTATCAACTGATAATTTAATCTATTGTTTTTTCTAAATTAATATAGCTTTTTAAAATTTTTATGAATGACTAATTTTTAAAAATTTACTTTGTCGGATTTAGTATTACTAATTTTAGCTATACTTTTAACTCTTCGTATAGTTAACCTTTCGATCCTTATTATTTGCTTATCTATAAAAAAAAACTTAAAAAGAAGGCAGTGATTCAATATATTCTGATTTTTTTTTCTTTTTTAAGGCATAAAATTTTGGAAAGTTAATAGATATTCATACTTTTTTTGATGTAATAAATCATAGGTGATTATATAAGAAAAATAATTTTTTTAAGTAAAATAGATAATTTTTAATATTTTTTAAGATTAAAAAAGTTTATTACTATTTTATCTACTTTCTCTTCTAATTATTTCTGCATGCAAATTATTAGTTTCAACTTTCATAATTTATATATAATCTTCTTACTATATGAATACATAATGGCAAAAACATAATTTTCTTTTTATTTTACTTAAAATAGACAATTACCTTCTATAGGAAGAAGTGCTTCTTACCAATTAAAAGCATTTTTTTATAAATTATTTTTTGATTGCTTATTATTTTTATGATTACCTCCTAATATTATTAAAGGATCTAAACATATAGCTGAAACACTAATAGGACTTGGTAGCTAAAATTCAATCTATGTTCACTCATCTTTTTAAATATTGTATCTAAGTATATCTTTTGACAATTAATTTTCTGAATTTTTTCCTCCAAAAGAATATATATTTTCTTCTTACTTATCCGTTGCAAGTGTTTAACTATGAATTCCATAGGGCATTTAAGAACTTCATTTTCAATTATTTTCACTTTCTAATCTTAAACATTCTACTGTATTTAATGTATTTTTATCTGCCCCTCCTGCAGCAAAAATAATACCTTAAGCTGCAGCTAAACCCTAGCAAAATCTTGCTACATTCATATCATTTAATTACTTAAAATTTCCTTCGAAATCCACTTATCAGGTAGTTTTTATTACTTAATTATTTGTTTTTCCACCTACTAGATATAGTTTATTTTTATATCTATACTTCTTTAATACGTAGGAACTTTTTTATTGTATCTTAATTAATTTATATTCTTCCCTTATTATATCAAATAAATGTAAGTTGCAGGTATCTCTACTAAATTAATGAAGATAATTTTAAAAGTCTTGATTTTAATAATTTTATTCTTAACTTTAATTTAAAATTCTTATATTTTATTTGCTCTCTTCTTATTATTGTTTAGCTTTTCTCTATTACTTCTTATGTTTTTTTCTTTTCAATTCTTATAAACAAACTCAAAAGCTTAACCCAATTACTTAAGCAATTATTCTTTATAGTCTTCTAATTTTTATATTCGCTTCTTTCCTTATTTCTATACTTTCTGATAATCCTCTTGAGTTAGTACTTCATTTTTTTCTCTTTAGTCATATATATTAATTTGGCCTTACTATTTTATAATATATTCAAGTTTCAAGACTTTTAATTTATGCTTTCTAATGCTTTATTATATTTAATTTTTTACTTGATTAGTTTTGTTAAATATATGGCTATTCAATAGAACTAAAGTCTATTTACAAATAATAGAATGCTACTAGTTTATCTTTAATAGTTATAATTTCAAGTTTATTCTTTAAGATTTTAACGTTTCTAAGGTTTATTTTATTTTTTTATTATAACTAAGTTGTTAGTTTTTAGTCATTTAAAAGTTGTTCGTTGCTTTTTAAATCATTAGGGTTTTATAAAGAAACTAATTAGCAAATAGGACATTTATTCTGTTTATTTTTTCTGAATCTGCTGCCAAACAGATAATGCAAACTGAATGACTGCAAGGCAAAATTTTAGGAATACCTAGTTATGAATCAAATTTTTCACTACAAGATATACAAATATCTTGATTCTACATTTTAACTATTTTAGCTAATAAAAATAAATTTTATTTTATTTTAATTTCATCATAATTTTTTATTGCTTATATATAATTTCTTTATTTTATCTTCATTTGAATAATCTTAGATAATTTTATTAATTAAAATAAAAATTCTAGAAATAAAAAATTTTTTTATTTTTTTATTGTTGATATGAAATTTAACGTATTTTTGATCTTTTTAAAATGAATTACAACTATTTTTAGGAAAATAATTTTTTTTTTAAAGTTCTCTTCCTAAATAGCTTTTTAGATTCCATTGATTTAAACTAGTTTGCTTGCAGAACAATTTACTTCTATAAATTGAGTTTCTTCCTTCATAGCTTTCCATCAAATTTTTAGTTAGCGTATTAATATCTTTTCAAATCTACTTACGGATTATCTTTTTTATCTGAAGTTTTTCCAGAGGTACATTTTCTACTAAAGATTTTGCATTTTTTCTTGAATGCTTTTACTTTGGTCTATATTTTTTCTATTTCCATTAAAATCGTTTAGTTTGAGCAATTAGGTTTGTTGTTACGCCATATATTATGGGACTAAATCTATTTTCTTTACTCTAGCTTCTTGATATTTATTTATTTTTTGCTTTTTATTATATTTAGCTTTGTTGTGACAATAACCACAAATTTTAGTCTAATTCTTCCATCTTTATTTAGAGCTATTTCTTGGAGTTAAAGCAGGGTAAATATATTTTTTCCTAGAGTGAAATTTGATGTGGTCTTAGGGCTATTCAAACTTTTTTGTCAGTTCCTTGACATTTCTTATTTAAGAAAAATTTTTAGAGGTTTATTTCTCTTGAATTTTTTAAATTTTGCTCTTTTAAAAATATATTAAGGATTTTTATTTAGATTATTATGTTTTTGCTTTGCTTTCTATTTTTTCCGATTTCAAAATTTGTGAAGATAATGTTTATATATTTTTTCTATCATAATTGGAGTTTTCCTAATTATGACCTCCATGCTAAGAAAAATCTCTCTAGTATGTAACATTATCTTACTTTGCTTAAGCAAATAATTTGTCTAAAAAACTTGGTAATTTTTAATATTGTTTTGATTAATTCTATTTACCAAGCGCAGTTTCCTCAATTTAATTAAAAAGATTTTAAATAAATTGGTATTAAAGTTCAGCAATGCTTCAGTCAAGCTATTAAATTATTAATATTATCCAAGAAAAAAATTTTAATAAAAGCTTCTTATTTATGGATCCTGCAATTTTGATATTTTAAAGAGTAAGTATCATTATTATTCATATTTCAATTTTTTAGAATCATTCTTCAAGGTAATAATTAATGGAAAATAATAACTACGTAAATCAGAATCTCGAATAACTAGGAAATCTGCAAAATTATCAGAGTTTAGATGTTGAGTTGCTAATAAGTAGTAATT